>JAJOOJ010006482.1:0-23146 GCA_029582625.1 Solanum boliviense
ATACTTAAATTATTAAGTTGTTAGCAGCACGGATACTTAATTAACGGGCGGATGCATAATATAGCAGCGCAGATACTTTAATTAATAACGGACGGATACTTAAACTAATAAAGTATCCGGTTAAGTTGAATTGGAGGAAAATAAGGGATTTTTGTATTTTAGTAAAAGAGTAGGGAAATATTGAGAATAGGTAAAGAAGTGTTGTGTATTTAAGTAATTTTTCCTTAAATTAATATCAGAGTTGCTCTTGCAATTACAATTTTTTTTTTATATATATAATCAAAGTTATGACATGCAACAAGTAGAAGAGATTTAGATAATCACCTATTCCCTATTTTGTTTTACTCCTTCCGATTACAAAAAACTTAAAAGTTCAAAATAATATAAAATATACTAATGTAGCAAATTTAAGTAGCATCTATTGCTGAAGTGGAAGATAAATAAAATTCCTGCGGGGAGGACCTCAACTTAGTATGCATAGAAGTACAGTCTACCTCTATTTAGTTCTACTGGCTTTCTTATATACCTATACCAGGAACCCGAGCCTACCTCTTCTGGTTGAAGTTCCAATGAACCGGGCATTCCCCTCCTGAGCACAAATTTACCCGCACAGGGTAAGATATCAATTGGCCTAGGGCGGATGGCAAGCTCCACTACAGGGCTGGTGGAAGAAATAGGCGTGGGGAAGAGTCTGCAACAAATTCAAGAAAGATTGAGCAGAAAAAAATAGAGAGAATGAGCTATTACGTGCAAACAATGAAAATTCAATAATAAGAGTCTGATCTTCTCGCTTAAGAATATGTGATTCCTTCGGAGTGAAGTTGCTGGGGGAATAGAAGATAAGGAAGGTAGTTTAATTGAGGAAGCCACTTTCTTTAATGTATACTAGCTGGTCACAAAAGCATGACGCATGACGCTTCTCCTTCCAACGCCTATCAACCACCAACAAGGAGTCGCTTTGGTTACGCAGTTTGGTTAGCACACAGGTGGCCTTCCTACATCTGCGGGCCGAGCATATATTAACTCACATTTCCTTTTCGATTGTTTCAATTGTAATTACAATTCATTTGATAACCTTTTTAGTCATAAAATGTTTTAGATCAAGTATTTGAAATTGACGAACAACTATTACACTTCTAAAGAGATATCAAGTTTTGTTATTTTCAACACGAAAAAACTTACTCCATAGTAGAATAGTTTAACTACAAGTGTTATTCTTTATCATCAAATAAAAAATAGAAGAAAATATTCAACATGAATAATTGTCTCTATTTAATCAAGTTCGAGAGCAAGAACTAACTTTGGAGCTTATTTTGAAGTAGAAAAGAGCTAAATTAATTTATTGGCTTAGAAGATTTAAAGCAAAGACCAAAGAAAATGAAGAGGAAAAAACAACGAAGAAAGTGTTAAGAGTTCAAGATTCAACCAATAGTTTTCTCTTAGAAACTTTTCTTTCATTCTAAAAAAAGGAAAGAAGAATTGTGAAACATACACAATATATGTTTTGTCAAGAAACTCTCTGCTATTCAATCACAATGCACGACCGTTGTAGTACAACTTATATAGAAACACTAGTTCTATCGAGAATCATGAATTGCTTAGGCTTAAGTACTTTAGATACATAAAATACACTTATAATAATATGTATCTCTTAGAGTTGTATAATTATCCAACTTCATCACACATAATGACATTCCAATACCCTTCAAACGAAAGGTGGATAACCAACTTTAAGTTTGTCCCTTAAGAGTTGGAAATGGATAGCTAACAACGGGGTTGATGAAGACATCGACTAGCTGATCTTAGAAAGAGATGAACTACAAAAGTAGGTCTTTCCTCACCACTTTATATATCCCCTACAAAATGAAAATCAATTTCCACACATGTTTTGTACGCGCATGGAATATGAGATTAACAGATAAGTATGTAACACCAATGTTGCCGCACCATAAGATAAGAGCTTTAGTTAGACAAACACCAAGTTCATATAAAAATGACTAAATCCAAGTTAGTTCGGCATTGACATCATCTAAAGCTTTATATTATGATTTAGTTGAAGACGGACCTAGAGATTGTACTCTTTTTCTTTGAAAAAGAGAGTTGTCATTTTTATGAAGATTTGTAGACGTTTGACACATTCCAATAAGCAGAAATATAGTGATGCTGGGATAAAGAGAGTCCAACCTTTGTACGTGCACCTTGGATGCCAAAAAAGAGACTCGGGGTACAAGATCTCTAATAGAGAAGATAAAACCAGTCTAAGAATAATACTCTACAAGAATGTGAAATCGCTCTCAATAAATATTATATCATCTACATAAACAAGCATGTAGGCCTTGATTCCATAAACAAAAAGGAGGTGATAACTCTCAAATCACCCTAAAAAATTAATTAAAAGAGTGAGCGATTGTAGTCAGTAAAATACCCAACAAAGAGTCAGGGTCGAATCCCAAAGGGAATGGTATTTCATAGAGAATTTCTTATCAAGAAAATTGGACTTTAAATTAGCTCATTTGTACTAGTAAGAAAATTGGGTGGATGGTACCACCAACTTAATATAAAGATTTAGTTATCAATTATCGCAACTAAACTAAAATTTAAACAAAATCAAGAGTTAATAAGCAATCTAGGGCTGCGGGGATTGCAAATCAATGTCACATAGGGATGATTGTGTTTATAGTGATGGGCATTCATGAATAGGCTAAGTCATCGTCATTGACACTAATCATCTTTCGATCTCAAAGCATCTATGCTTAGAATCTCCTTTCGGTCTCATCTATATGTCATTTCTAAACAAATCAATACCTTACTCTACTCTCTCTTTCAACAATATGGCAAATAGATCCGACCCATAACCGTTTTTTCAAGCAAGCTATAGACATTACGCCTAAATTGCTAGTATTGAACTAATTATCCACTCCAATTAATCTCTTTCGAGCATCAACTGGAGATCGAAAATAGATATTAAGTTTGTAACCTTAACCCATAATTTAACCCCATGGTAATCAGACCAAATTCATGCATGAACAACAACAAAATAAAGCATAGCACAATACCCACTACATTAAATCTACGCAACCCCATTTGAGCACCCCTAGATCTTGGGATTTTTGCCACCCATCACAAAAAGTAAAGAAAGTATACATTCCATGAAAGCAGCCATGAGCAACTTGAAATCAAGAAATTCATAGTAAACCCACTATGGATTTAACTTCAATTTATCAAATTCAAGCTTCAAATGTAAAACCCTAAGAAAACTAGAAAAAAGTGTTCTTTCAAAGGTAAAGTATTCTCACTTCTCAAAACTCTTTAGTCTAACTCTGCAATTGAACTAATCGAACTCCCTCATAATTTTACCTTTTGGGCTATTTATATTTTCCCAAAATTTAACCCAAAAATCTACTTTATAATTGATTCAGCGACGTTAGTCAGGTTCTCCAACGAAAAGGTTGCAAACGTGTATACGGCCCCCTGATAGGACTGCGACCTAACTATGACCTAACTATATCTGTGACTCGCCCTTCGCTCCTCAGATAGCACTACTAGAAAATAGACCTATAGCTACAGTTCTAAAATTGTTGCCATAAACAATAAAATCGTTACAATAGTACTATTGCGACGGTTTTGGACCCGCTACATCTACTCGCGTTGCAACATGCCTATAGCAACAGTTTTATGCAACGGTAGGCAACCCGTTGCAATAAATTGTCTATTGCAATGGTTTACACAAGTGTTGTTGTTTCCTTATCTATAGCAATGGTTAGTTAGTATACAACTACGATCCGAAATCTTTGCAATATTATGTTTATGCGATGGTTTTTGAGGCTATTGCAACGTGTTTTATGCTATTGCTACAAATATTTTGGAGCTATAGCAACGGTTATCTAGAACTATAGTATCAGCTATTTAGAGCTATAGTAATTGTAGGAACTATTGCAACAATTATTGGGTGATTTATTACAATAATTATTTACTTATAATATAGTATAATACACTAAAATTTATATAAAATGCGAAAGGAAAGTAAATAACAAAAGAAATGATCCAAAATTTCTAGTTTATATTAATCATGTGTTAAAAATATATACAAGAGAGTACGAGTATATAAAGTGACTATGTTCTAAAAGAAATTTTTTCAAGAATATGTAAGGGCATTGCATATGACCATTCAATACCTAAGGGTAAGGTATTCATCTGCCTCATATTGCTTTGCTTCACCTACAAAAGGTGATAATAAATGATTCAGAAAAATGATTATCAAAAATACAAACTAGTAGCCTGATCTGTGCATAAAAATCGAAAAAAATCATTAGCTTAAGAATCTCCCAAGACATTACATAGAATATATATTTAAAAGTTGAAATGCACTTTCATGTAAAATGAAAAGTGAAAGTAAATTATTAGTCATGCTAAACACAATAACAATATTGGCATGTTTTAATCAAGCAAAACGTAGCAGCCACCGTTATTGTAATAAAGAAACATTGACGAACTAACTGAATACTTCCATGTATATTTCACCTATCAAGTTAAGGAATATTTTCTCTAAATAGAAGTCAATTCATACCAGTACTTAGAGAAGTTTAAGATACTATAAGATGCATTTTATAACAATCAGTAAATACTTCACAATATAAGTAATTTCTAACTACAAAACTAATTATAGATGAAATACTTACCAATTTTAATTTGTATAACGGAACAATTGAAATAAGGATATGGCAAATTGACGATGATAAAGATAATAAGATGTTTGGCATAGAAATATTGATATACTTGGAGGCCATGAGAGATCCCAAGAAGAATAGGGTAACAACCTCTGCAACAATATGTCGAACCATTGAAGCTGGTTAAAATAGTCTTTAAAGTAACATTTTAGGTAAAAAAAAAAAAAGCAACAGTAGTTGGCTAAAAACCACAACAACAATTTGGCTCAAATCTTCCCAAGTAGATTATTGAACCATTAACAATATCATGAAGACTAAACTTATGACAAAAAATGCTATGTTAAGAATAAGAGACCTGCAGTTGGGATACACATGTAGCAATTGGAGCATGTCAATAAATATGCTCGATGTAGAAAACTGACTGAAAAGATATACTCCTCTTTTATTCTCACAGGATTTGAAGGTGAGGAAAATTTTGTAAAACACCTAAATAATTTGCTGCCAAAAGAGTGAGTACAGGTACTAGGCAAAATAACATAATGTTTCACTAAACAAATAGGTTTCATTGATAGTGAACACAAAATATCCAAGGAATAGAAGTAAATTATAGGGTTTCTTTTATGACATGTGGTTGACTGAGTTGGTGCACGTATGAGGTTACATAAGTAAGTGGAAATGCATCTATTCTGTGTGGTTTTAATCTGAAAATTAAAGGCATGGGAACTATAGAAACTGTGGGAAATATACCAGTTACCGTCTAGGTTAAACTCTTTCCCAAGAGACTTCATGTAGCAATAAACTGTCTTTGTATGAGAGGACAATCATATCCAACAAGGTAAGAAATAGTGTATCCACATAGTCAAATACACAACTATATGTTCTTCTAGTATCGCAACCACAAGTATAAAGGTGAACCAAACCTTGGATCCAGCTCAATCAATTTTCCAATACCAACACAAAGTAGGTACTGTCGCCGGGTTATCTCGATTGTGATGACAAATAATAAGTTGGTACAATAGCCATCTTCCGTTTGTTCTAGTACAAATAAAAAACAGATTCTTGAAGTAAATAAGAGAAAAGGGATAATGGCCCATCTTATCTATTCCTGAAGTCAACCACAAAAAGAAACTATGGCTCTCATAATTCTACAATGAAATTTATTTCAATTGTATGTATTTGTAAGATTTATTAATTATTCTCAAAACTTCAAATACAAAAGAATAAACTTTTATATTCCAAAAGAAAATAAAAAGGGCCATATAGTCATACCACAGTTGTCTTGTGTACTTCGTCAATCAATGCAGCACCAGCACACATGTCTCTATTATCAACTCCCTGGAGTGAAATGATATATGAGGCGTAATGGGATGCAAATACAACGCTCATCAGAAAGCTACTCCACATAATGGCAAAAAATTTGAAAGCAAAATAAAAAAGAACCTGAGCTCAAAGTCTTTTTTATGAATATCACACCAGCTTCACGAGAGGCCATCTTTAACTTCTAGCAAGCCATATCGGGTTTCTGGAGTGCCTCCACTCTAAGTAACATTGATAATGATAAAAAACAAATAGAGACAGTCAAAACATGGACAAAGTTAAGATTTTTATAAATTAAGATAATTCGAGCAGAACAAGAGGCAATCGAGACCAATAAACTACACCTCAATTACAAAATCAGCCATAGAACTCCTCTATATAAGTTATCTTTCAACACAAATTAGCAAACAAAGAATTGGCGTTTAGCTGAAAATGAGAGAACAGAGTTAACACCAACTTATCTTACCACCGATGACATCATTTGCAAACTGGAAAACAACAAAGTTAGTTCTGCTAAGGCATCCAAAACACTTGATAGAGTAGTGAATACACATACCACGATTGTTCATTCACTACTCTTGTCCTTTCATAAAAAACATAATGGGTAATTTGAATAGCCTATAAATTAATATATGAAACGTCTCTATCAGTAGCTACACTAATTCTTGTTTAGCTAACTCTAAAGTCCTCATCTCTACTACCATATGCAAGCTGGAAATTCGTATGAATTACATTTGTATTTACATTTTGATCGGTTCATAGCATTGATAATAGAGATGTCGAATTCACCAATACATAGCTATATGGATATAGAGGGATTCTCTTTCCTATGCAAACATTGAAACCAGTTATAGTGTTAACCATACAACGTTCAATAGCTCAACTCAACCACTTTTAGAAAGCCAAGGGAAGAGCAACAAAACTTAAGTACTATTAGAACTCAACATATAAGTTAAGATTAATGATTCTTATAGTCCTACAGAAAAATGAAATTAGTGTGTGCCAATTCTTACAAACCCCTAATATGTCCTTTAAAAAAATGATATCAGTCAAATAAAATCAACGGTGCCAATTCTCTAGGGTTCAAAAACCGAATTGAAAAATAAATTCTAAGGGTCTTCACGATTTTTCATTCTACAAATCAAGTGATTTCGGAAAAACGTACCTTGATGAAAAAGAAAATAAAATCATGTTGATACCTATTCACAAGAGATAACCAAGGAATTGGTAAAACAATACCCAAAAAAGACTGTGAAAAGCCCTAACCAAAGATTAGGTCTAGATCTGCTAAATGGAAACCAACCCGGAGAAGAAAACTGTTAGCACCTTCATTGTATCACTGGAAAATGAGATTGGTTCGGTGTCTTTGTTACATTCAGTATCTTAGACATAGCTTTTGTGGTGAGACTTCTGCATCATGTTCTAGACTTGGATAAAAGTGTAGAGATAATAGAAATTAGTAAAAAAAATGTTTTGAAAAATCACCCACTAATATTCAGCAAAACTAGAGCGGTAAAATAAGGTGGGAAAATTAAGTTGTTGCAATTTTTCAAAGAACCGTTGCAATAAATACATCTATTGGGATGGTTAATCTCACTGTTATGGAACCATTACAAAAAACATTGTTGCCATAGGTCAAATTTCTAGTAGTGTCGTCTTGTGATGCTCTAGGCTTAAGGTATTTGAACCTCAGTTGGAGAACTCACTTGACTCAGCCTTTCACGTTCGAGGAA
Source organism: Solanum boliviense (assembly GCA_029582625.1). Lineage (NCBI taxonomy): Eukaryota > Viridiplantae > Streptophyta > Magnoliopsida > Solanales > Solanaceae > Solanum > Solanum boliviense. The sequence continues at coordinate 7,718 of JAJOOJ010006482.1, forward strand.
TTGCCGAATACCACCTTAGTCCGTCGCTCGAGCATTAAATCTTTATCTTACACACTGTCATTTTAGGCGATGTGCATCAAGACCGTCATTCTAACTCGACACATCACCTTTTCTACTAGATTTTTCCGACCTTTTTTGGTAGACACAAGTGCTACGCACTGTCAATTTGGGTGAGGTTTGATTAACATATCAACTACACCTCATGCGATACTAGGTGTAGATGATCGTTAAGCAATATAAACCCAACAGAAGAGTTGGGGTCGATCCCACAAAGAGTAATTATGTATTGAATTCAACTATGAAGTTACAACAGTGATTTTTGTAGCTAAAGGACTTGAGATTTTCGGAAACGATTAGTGAAATTTAAAGGGTGGAAACAATGTCAGGGTGAAAGGTTTTATAGATTAGGAAACAACCTCATAACTGAGAACAACCAAATAGGAGAAAGGTACTTGGGGGGATTGACCAACCAATTGCTAAATGTAACTCAATGGGTGCGGGTGCAAATTTCTAACAAAAAGTGCTAACTCTCCATGGGTAGGATGGACTTTAGGTGAGGCACTTTTCTCTCGAACAACTACCCCATTTCAACTGAGTTCTCTCGAACCTCAATGCTTTAAACATAAAGATCAGTCCACATTCTCACTACATCCACTCTCTCGAGATGAATACATAACATGAGTCTTAGGATTCACTCTCTCGAGCTGAATCCATCATGATCCACTAACTATGAGTGCCAACTTATCACTTTAGCTTTACACTTATTTCTCAAGCAAGCATAAACACTAAATTTTATTGAAATAAACATGCAATAGAGTATTTAAACCACAATGATAAGTTAGACCCACTTTGGATTAGCACTAAAATTAGTAATAACTAACACCCATCAAGCCACATTAAACAATTAATCATATTGTCAAACCCCCAAGATTGGGGTTTTAGCTAATCATCATAAAATAAAGAAATTCAGTACCTAATACATGCTCCATAGCTGGGTATTGAAAGTCAAAGTTCTAAGATGCATAATATTTTTTCTATTACAATACCCAATTGAAATCTCTTGCCAAAATTGCTTAAAATCAACAAGAATAGCGTTTTTGTTCTCTCTATTTCATTCCACAATGATGAATAATTTCTCTCTTCTAAAAGTTAATTTATACTGATCTGAGATGTTACTTTTAGGGGTTGATCGGCGAGGAAAGTTGGGCTTCACCGATTGTTCTAGTACATCGCCCTTTTCTTCTTCACCTTTTCCTCATTCAGACACTGTAACTTTAGGCAATCTAGATCGAGATCGCCGATCACTTACGTGATGCGCCTTTAAGTCCTTTAGCTCTCCAATTTAATTTTGTCTAGGTCTTTATCAGTGAGTTCGACAGTATAATTTTCCTTCGCCGATGCAGTCGGTGATTTGCTAATAGAGAACGCAGTTCGCCTAAGTTTACCTTGTTTTAGGTTAAGTGTTCTATAAAATTAGGCGATCTAGGGGAAACTCGGCGACTCGCCGAGTTCTATTGGCGATCTTCAGGCTTTCTTGTCTCTCCTTTTTCAGCTTGTATTGTTCTTTTTTGCCTGTTAGTGTCCTTGCTTTGTTCTTCAATTTATATACCTGAAAATCAAGGATTTAACATCAATTTATGGCACAAATTAAGCATTTGAGGACACTAAATCTATATAAACAAATCCCTAAATGAGTCCAAATCTCATACTCATCTACACCCCAACTTAAACTTTTGCTTGTCCTCAAGTAAAACTCAAGTTCAGTAGTTCAAGAAGGATGTCTCAAATAGTGCTACATAAGACTCAACATGAATACACACAATAAGACTCGACTTACTCATGCAATGACCAAGTATGCACTCAAAGATTCAAATTGTGACTCACCATTATCAAAGATGCTCGAGTTCACAATACTTGCTTCAAATGCAAGTTCAAGCTCAACAAAGGTACTCAAATGCCCTCACAACAAAGATGATTGATGAGTCCACGATTTGGACTCACTTAGGGTTTTATTTTCATAGATTTAGTGTCCTCAAATGCTTATTTTGTGCCAATAACTAATGTAAAATCCTTGATTTCCAGGTATTTGGATTGAGGAACAAAGCATAGACACTAACTTGCAAAAAGGAACGAAGCGAGCTAAAAGAAAGAAGAAAAGAGAACCTGGTGATCGCCAAGACCATTTGGTGAGTCGCTAAATGGCCAATACCTCGCCTAAAGTTCTAGTGTGCCAACTTGATTTTCTCCTTCAGGGCTTGTAATCTTGGTTTTAAAACCTCTCTCTCGAGCAAGCCAAAAACACGAAGGTAGAACTGCATTTGTAACTACAATTCTTTAAATTGAACCACAATTGCTGAATGAAATCACTTCTAAACAACATTTAAACTAACAATTAACAATACCTACAAGCTAAATCAGCCCATAATCAGATAATCACACCGCAAGAATTGAGGTTTTAGCTAGATAGCATAAAAAGATAAAAATCATTATCAAATTGTGTTTCCATCAACTGGGTAAGATTAATTTCGTCTTTACAAAGGTCCAAATTGAAGAATCTCAAAAACCCACTTCCAATTTCTCAAAAATAGAAAACTTCAATTCTTTAAAGCTACGGAAAACTTGTCTCCCAACTCAGAGTTCAAACTCAAAAATTACTCTAATGAATGTTCGGAATAAAATTTGATACTAAACATAATGTTTGAAAATGTATTTATAGTCGCCAAAAATATGCTGCGAAGGGCCATTCGGTGCAGTAAGTCGGGCTCGCCGATCCGCCATTTGACCCATTTCATCGCCTTCTTGCTTTGGCCTTCAGCATCCTCAAGGTTTGTAACTTTGGGCGATCTAACACTGCATCGCCTCAAGGTTTGTAACTTCATAAAGTTTTTCCCCTCTAAAGTCTAGCTTATTCACTAATTTACAACTATTTACTAACAGTTACAATTACCCATTTGTCTACCTTAGCCTATAATCCAATCACATCCTAAGAACCCGTCTCATTATTGTCTCTTTCGTATTATTTGTTGTTGTAGCTAATAGTTAAAACCAAAACCCCCTTATTTGACATTTGTGTCACCCCCTGATTTACATTATATTTTTATTCGCAAATGTCTATTCCTATGATTGACTTGAGCATATTCTTTCTTTACTCTTGAATCTTAAACACATACCACTCCCTGTGGGATTCGACCCCAACTCATTTAGTTGGGTTATTATACTGACTAACGATCGTAGACACTTAGAACTGGATTAAGTGTCGTTGATAACATTAATCAATTATTCCCCATTCACACCAAGTTCTTCAACAATTTATAGTTCCGGAATCACATACGACTTTCACACTTAGAAAGATGAACACATGCATGACTTCACCAATAGGTTTACCCTTATTTCCAATTAACATTCGCTTCAGCTCACTCAAGATCACAAAGGTTTTTCCAAGGCTTGTAACGAGGCAGAGTGTAAAAGTATGGTCATTTAGGCTCAGTGGCTGCTACCCTCATGAAATGTGGTCTGAACATCACTTTCTTCCTTTTATTCAACACTTTGATCATGCTCATAATTCACCCCATTATTCACTTTCAAATGGATTACCGGATACCTCATTTCTTTTGCAACTTCAACTACTTTATTTCACAACTTTCTCGTTCTTTTTTTTTGTGGAGGGGTTCCATCTCTTTCAAAACCATTGTTCTAAGGGGGATTTTTTACACTTCTTGATTTACCTTCTCTTTTCACCACACCCCCAACTTAGGCTTTTGGCCTAAGTTGGCTATTCAAACCAACCACACTTCATGAGGGTTATGGGTGAAACGATAAAGAAGGGTCACAATTGTTCAAGTTTCTTCAAAGAAAAAGGATAAGACTCAAAGGGTTCAAGCAAGGTTCACACCATCTCATAAGGTTGGCCACAAAAATAGGTATAATGTCAATTTATTTCACTCATCAAATTTTTTGCCTAAGATCATTTCAAGAGCTTGCATCACTTTAGTCAACCGAACTAACGGGGCAAATTCTAGGTGTCATCACACACAATATTCAAGGTACGCTCATCACACACCACATTGACACCAATATCAAATGAGACTCCACACTTTCTAGCTAGTAAGTAGTGTTCATCACAAGAGACTCATTCAATGATCGGCTAGTCACAACGAGATGCAAAATGTCCACATATTGTCTATGTAACTTCATTTGGTCTCATCGTAGCCGCATATTCATTTCGTTCAATTACGAGCACTATTCAAGTCATCAGTATTGATCATAACTGATACTCGAATAACTTTTGAGAGAACACAAGATTTAACAATCAGACTCCTACCACCACCACCAAAAGTATCCAACATTGTCCCCAATGTGAGTAGAGAACAAACATTAACAAAAATAAAGATAAAGCATTAGTACTCAAACAAATAGAATCTTCACTAGGCGCCCATTTGGCGAAGGGTTGCTGCAATCGCCGAACCATTCGACGATTCGCCAAACTGGCTGGAGCTCGCCGAATTTTCTAGTATGCAACTATTCCATTTTGGGCAGGAAAGCAGACAAGAGCAAGTCCGTCGAATCACATCAGCGCATCACCTAATGGATGTGAGACCTCGCCAAAAGATCTAAGACTCCAGGCTATCAGGGTTGGTGCAAAAAGGTGGAGAAATTCGGGTCGCCCAATCACTTCAGCGAATCGCCGAGTGGACATATATCTCACCTAATGTTCCAGTGTCTCAGCCAACTGTTGATGCCATGAAGGCGATCAACTAGGTGATCGCCGAGCTTACTCGGCGTACCGCCGAGCTTACTCGGCGTACCGCCGAGCTTACTCGGCGTACCGCCGAATGACTCTTAGCCTCGCAGAATCACCTACACCTGCACATTCAGCACACATTATTCAAAATAACAACACTTGGGTTTCCTCCCAAGAAGCGCCTTATTTAACGTTGTGGCACGATGTGGAAATGATTTCAAGCATCTTCCAGATACACCACTTCAATCACGAAAATTTCATAGCATTCTCCGAAATACAACTTCAAGCGTTGCCCATTCACCTTGAAGGCAAGACTCTCTTTGCGTTCAACTTCAATGGCTCTATTTGTGAACACCCGTGTTACTTTAAATGGTCCTGACCATTTTGATTTGAACTTTCTTGGAAAGAGTCTCAGTTGAGAATTATATAGCAACACCCAATCTCCAACTTGAAACTCTCTCCTAAGGATTTTAGAATCATGCCACTTCTTCATATTTTCTTTGTAGAGGGCTGAACTTTCGTACGCCCTAAACCTGAATTCATCCAATTCGTTTAGTTGGTCTACTCTTCTTTTTGAAGTCTTGGCCAATCCAGATTCAGAGCCTTTAATGCCCATAACGTTTTGTGTTCTAGTTCAACCGGTAAATGGCAAGATTTCCCAAAAACTAGTTGATAAGGAGACATACCAATTGGTGTCTTGTAGGCAGTGCGATATGCCCACAGAGCATCATCCAGCTTTCGAGACCAATCGGTCCTATTTGCATTGACAGTCTTAGCCAAGATACTCTTGATCTCTCGATTCAAAACTTCCACTTTGCCACTCGTTTGAGGATGATATGACGTTGCTACTTTATGTCGCACCCAGTATTTGCTCAATGCAGATGGAAAAAGTCTGTTGCACAAATGGGATCCATTATCACTAATAATAGCCCGAGAGGTGCCGAACCTAGCAAAGATGTAGCGTTTTAAGAATTGAGCAACATTTTTCCCTTTATTGTTTGGTAGTGCTACAACTTTGACCCATTTAGAAACATAATCTACTACCACCAAAATGTATTTATTACCAAACGAACTCACAAATGGACCTATGAAATCTATTCCCCAAACATCAAATAACTCAACTTCAAAAATAGGTTTGAGAGGGAGCTCATGTCTTCTGGACACTCCACCTTGTTTTTGACATTGTACATATTTCTTAACAAATTCATAAGCATCTTTGTAAAGGGATGACCAGTAGTAGCCACTTTGAAGGATTTTAGCAGCTGTACGCACTTCACCATGATGACCACCAACCAGTGAAGTATGATAAACATGGAGAATTTCATTGAATTCCTCTTCTGGCACACATCTCCTAATGATATGGTCTGCACACTCTCTGAATAAGTATGGTTCATCCCGAAAGTATTTCTTGACATCGAGTAAGAACCTCTTTTGTTGATAGGAGTTTAGTTCTTCCGGTATCAATCCACATACTACATAGTTAGCAAAATTAGCATACCAAGGAGTTTGTTGTAGAATTGCCGTGAATACGTGTTCATCGGGGAAGGCATCATTTATGTCCACCTCTAGCTTATCATTTTCCTTGCCTTCTAACTTGATAGGTGGCCAGCCACCTGATTTTCACAACCTCTTCTGTCTTTGACTTCAAAATCAAATTCTTGCAACAATAGCACCCACTTTATCAATTTTGGCTTGGTATCTTTCTTTGCCATCAAAAAACACAGAGCAACATGATCGGTGTGTACAACCACTTTGGTGCCTAGCAAGTATGCCCGGAATTTCTCAAATCATATACCATCGCAAGTAATTCTTGCTCCGTAACTGTATAATTACGTTGATCACCATTCAGAGTTTTGCTTGCATAGTAAATGAGATGGAATAGCTTGTTGTGTTTTTGTCCCAACACAACACCTAATGCCATACCACTTGCATCACACATCACTTTGAAGGGTGCTGACCAATCGGGACTAATGATCACCGAGGTGTAAATCAATTTCTCTTTAAAACACTTAAAAGATGCCATACATGCGTCATCAAAGTTGAATTTTACTTCCTTCTCTAAGAGCTTGCACAAAGGGTGTGCAATTTTTGAAAAGTCTTTGATGAACGTCTGGTAAAAGCCGACATGCCCCAAAAAACTACAAATACCTTTCACTGAGATTGGTGGTGGTAGCTTCTCAATTACTTCTATCTTTGCTTTATCAACTTCCAGCCCTTTTTGTGATACTTTGTGACCAAGAACTATACCTTCTCTAACCATGAAGTGGTATTTCTCCCAATATAGGACCAAGTTTGTCTCCACACATCTTTGAAGGATCTTCCCCAAGTGTGCCAAACATGCTTCAAAAGTGTCACCCACAGTTGAGAAGTCATCCATGAAGACTTCCATTGAATCTTCTACTATATCAGCAAAAATAGATAGCATGCAACATTGAAACGTTGCTGGGGAATTACATAACCCAAACGACATTCTTTTGAAAGAAAACGTCCCATATGGGCAAGTGAAAGTGGTTTTATCTTGGTCTTCCGGAGCTATAGAGATTTGATTATATCTGGAGTACCCATCTAAAAAGTAATACCATCATCTTTCTGAAAGTCGATCAAGCATTTGATCCATAAAAGGCATGTGAAAGTGATCTTTTTCGGTCTGCAAGTTTAACTTCCGGTAATCCATGCATACTCACCATCCTGTTACCAGTCTTATAGACACAAGCTCCCCCTTTTCATTTGGGACTACTGTGATGCCTCCCTTTTTCGGTACACATTATACGGACTCACCCAGTTCCTATCCGCAATAGGGCAGATCACACCTGCATCCAACCACTTTATTATCTCCTTTTTCACCACCTCTTGTATCGGTGGGTTCAATCTTCTTTGATGCTCAACACTCGGTTTACATTCGCTATCAAGCTGAATTTTGTAAGTGCAAATACTGGGAGGAATGCCCATTATGTCAGCGATAGTCCATCCAATAGCATTCATATATCTTCTCAACACTTCAAGAAGCAACTTTACTTTCCATTCAAGCAAATCAGATGCAATGATTACGGGTAAGGTGTTATTCACCCCCAAGAATGCATATCGAAGATGGGAAGGGAGCACTTTCAACTCAAGCTTCGGTGGTTCCTCCGTTGATGGCTTTGCGAGAGGACTTTCTCAAATTTTTAAATCAATAGCCAGCTTCAATGGAGTCTTTGAATAGTACCCCAAACCCGAAAGGGCAACTACTACCTCATCGTAACCTTAGACTTCGGACTCATCATAGTTTGCAAGCACAACCTGAAGTGGTTCACTCATACACATCCATTGGCTCACACTAGCCATTTCTTCATCAATTACATAAATAGTCGAAACCACATGAATATCACTTGGGTGCTTCATTGACTTACACACATTAAATGCGACTTCATATTCGTTCACCGAAACTTCAATTCTCCACTTTCAACATCCACCAACGCTCTCCCAGTTGCTAAGAATGGTCTTCCAAAAATAATGGGAATTTCAACATCAATCTCGCAATCAAGAATGACAAAATCAGTCGAAAAGATGAATCAGTCAACCTTTACCAAGATGCCATAGAGTACGGGGTGTTTGATCGATCGGTCTGCTATCAAGAGCCTCATCATTGTGGATTTCGGTTCACCCAACCCAAGTTGTTTATAGATTGCGTATGGCATTAGATTTATACTTGCTCCTAAATCACATAGGGCCTTGGCAAATTGGAGCATACTGATAATGCAAGGGATGGTGAAATATCAAGGATCTTCTTTCTTTTTAATCATCTCATTAGTCATAATTTCACTACAACTATGAGAGACTTAAATTGTTTCGAAGTCTAAGCTTATTTTCTTTGTGACTAACTCCTTCATAAACTTGGCATAACCCGGCATCTCCAACAATGCCTTCACTAGAGAGAGATTAATCGATAATGTCTTGAACACCGATAAGAACTTCTTGAACTTTTCATCCTCATTTTTATTCTTGAGACGTTGGGGAAATGGATGAGGTATTTTGGGGAGAGGTTGCACCAATTTTGAGATTGGAGTGTTTTTTCCTACATCTTTTTGTAACTTTTTGGCAACACTTTGTTGGATAAGTATCTCTTCTTCCTCAATACCTTTGTCTTGTTCATGAGCTTGTACTTCATCATTACCTTTCATATCACCTACGTCTACCTTTCCACTATGAGTAACCACAACCAAATCTCTATCACCATCCTCCACCAAAGTTTTTATATGTATGGTCTCGCCGTCCCCCATTATTTTTGGCTCCAATTGTGCCGAAAGTTGACTCAACTGACTTTCAAGTAGCTTGATTGCATCAGCATGAGAGTTCACTCTATTGTTTAATGATGAGAAATCGGCTTTTATCCCTTTTAGCAAGTCATCCGAGCCCTCAAATTTATCAAGGATGCGAGACAACAAATCGTCCACTCGGAGAATACTTGCACTCTCCTTTAACTTTGGACTCTCACTCGATTGAGATTGATCTTCTTCATGGTCATCCTCTCTTTTTCAAGAATCACTTTGCTCAGCCCATTCTTGATAGTATCTTCTCCGCTATTCTTCTTTGTGAGAGTTCCAACCTTGATTCCCACCCTACTACAAATAGCGTGGGCAGAAGCCCTCTTCAAATATGTGAGAGTTCCAACCTTGATTTTCCCCCGACTTTGAATAGCTCTCGGAAGAACCCTCCTCAACTCTGAAAACTCTTCTTGCTCCTTTGGGTTTCCTTACATTTTCTACCACTTATGCTTGTAGCAGCTCCATTTGGGATAACATCTTGGTGATGTTCTCATCCCTTTCTCTTTCTTTATTAAGTTGCTCTTGAGTCATTCTAAAGCAAAAAGGTGAAACTTGATCTTCTTGAGTGTACCATGCTTGATTTATTTTCGTCATGTCATCGAGAAGAAATGGAGTCACCTCAAATGATTGCGACATTATTCCACCTCGAACCAATTGATCAGCTACTATTTTAATTATCGAGTCAAGAATTCGGTAGAAGTATTGGAGCAGCACATTGTTTGGAAGTTTGTGAGTCGGGCATTGAAGTAGTAGCTTTTTGAACCTCAGCCACGTTTCATGGATAGGTTCACCTTCAAGAAACTTGAAACCTTGAATGTTGTCTCTAAGTTTCATCATCCTCGATGGGGGGAAAGAACCTCGCATTAAATGTCGTGGTAAGCTCATTCCAAGATGTGATGAAATTCTTCGGTAACTCAGCCAGCCATTTGCTAGCTTTACCCGTCAGAGATAATGAGAATAATCTGACACTGACTGATTCTTGTGATACGTTCTTGAATGAGAACGGACCATAAACCTCTATAAAATTCCGCATATGCTCATGTGGGTCTTCGTGAATCAACCCACAATAAAGTCCCTTCATTGGCAGGAGATGGAGAGTTGTGCTAGTGACATGGAATATATTCATTCTCTTCAGTTAATGGTAGACACATTGCACCAATCCCACTCAATTGGGTTGGGTTATGCACACTATTAATATTGTCAATATCACCTTAGTGACCTACTTGGCTATCGTTAGTCTCTTCCTCACTCATTTCCTCTCATGTTCAACACTGCCAACACAACCACAAAACAAATCAAGTCGATTCCACTTCAGACAACAAAATCACAAATCAAACTTCGATAAGAGAATTCTAAACAACACCACTCCTCGACAGCGGTGCTATTTTGATTAACGTACCAATTACATCTCATCTGATACTAGGTGTAGATGATCGTTAAGCAGTATAAACCCAACTTAAGAGTTGGGGTCGATCCCACAAAGAGTAGTTATGTATTGAATTCAAATATGAAGTTACAACAGTGATTTTTATAGCTAAAGGACTAGAGATTTTTGAAAATGATTAGTGAAATTTAAAGGGTGGCAACAATGTCAGGGTGAAGGGTTTTTTAGATCAGAAAACAGCCTCAAAAAGTAATTGAGAACAATCAAATATGAGAAAGGTACTTGGGGGATTGACCAACCAGTTGCTATATGTAACTCAATGGGTGCAAATTTCTAACCAAAAGTGCTAACTCTCCATGGGTAGGATGGACTTTAGATGAGGCACTTTTCTCTCGAACAACTACCCCGTTTCAACTAAGTTCTCTCGAACCTTAAAACTTTAAACATAAAGATCAGTCCACAATATCACTACATCCACTGTCTCGAGCTGAATACATAGCATGAGTCTTAGGATTCACTCTCTCGAGCTGAATCCATCATGACCCACTAACTATGAGTTACAACTTATCACTTTAGCTTTACACTTTTTTCTTAAGCAAGCATAAAACACTAAATTTTATTGAAATAAACATGCAATAGAGTATTAAACCACAAAGATAAGTTAGACCCACTTTGGATTAGCACTAAAATTAGTAATAACTAACACCCATCAAGCCACATTCAACAATTAATCACATTGTCAAACCCCTAAGATTAGGATTTTAGCTAATAAATAAATTTAGTACCTAATACATGCTCCATAGCTAGGTATTGAAAGTCAAAGTTCTAAGATGAATAATATCTTTTCTATTACAATACCCAATTGAAATCTCTTGCCAAAATTGCTTAAAATCAACAAGAATAACATTTTCGTTCTCTCTATTTCATTCCATAATGACTGAATAATTTCTCTCTCTTCTAAAAGTTAATTTATACTGATCTGAGACGTTGCTTTTTAGGGTTGATCGGCGAGGAAAGTCGGTAATTCGCCGATTGTTCTACTCCATCGCCCCTTTATTCTTCACCTTTTCCTCATTCAAACACTGTAACTTTAGGCGATCTAGATCGGGATCGCCGATCACTTCCACGATGCACCTTTAAGTCCTTTAGCTCGCCAATTCAATTTCGTCTTGGTCTTGATCAGTGAGTTCGGCAGTACAATTTTCTTCCCCAATGCAATCGGCGATTCGCCAATAGAGAACGCAGTTTGCCTAAGTTTTCTCCGTTTCAGGCTCAGTGTTCTGTAAAATTAGGTAGTCTAGGGGCAACGCGACGACTCACCAAGTTCTCTTGGCAATCTTTAGGCTTTCTTGTCTCTCCTTTTTCAGCTTATGTTGTTCCTTTTTGCCTATTAGTGTCATTACTTTATTCTTCAATCCATATACCTGAAAATCAAGGATTTAACATCAGTTTATGGCACAAATTAAGCATTTGAGGACACTAAAACTGTACAAACAAAGCCCCAAATGAGTCCAAATCTCATATTCATCAAGGTCTTGCTCAGTTGGTGATTTGTCCTTCATGTTAGGCAATCAACAATGTTCACTTTGCACTTCTTTTTGTATTTTTTTTTCTTTCTTTCACACATCAACCCTTGCCTTGTCCAATTGCCTTCATAGCTGCAAACATCAATATTTGATTAGAAAAGGACAAAGTTAGAAATTGAGGACACTAATTATTGAGCTAAATGAACCTTAAATGAGTGCAAATCTACCACTCATCAACACCCCAACTTAAATTTTTGCTTGTCCTCAAGTAAATCAAGAACACAATAGGCTCACTAAGGGTGTCTACAACAGTACTCAATGAGAGCTAGCATTAAAGTGCCATAGAAAGATTACTCTCAATAGCAAAAAAGCTTCAAATGATGATTAGTTAGTCTCAACACAAGCTCAAGATAACTTTAGCTTCTTGTCTAATGCAAGAACATGTTTCAACAAATGCATTCAAGTGCCCGCACATCAAGAATGATTTCATGCTCTCACAAAGCAAATCAATAAAGGTCATAGGAATCAATGCAACTCTCACTCTCTCAAAAGAGAAATACATGCAAGCTTTGTCCCATAGGTTTGACAATATTTTCCAATCATCACACAACCTAGTTAATGCAAGATCTCAAGGGTCTTTTAGGCTTGTAATGGGGCTGAGGGTTATGGTATGGTAAATTTGGATTGGTGACTTATACCCTTTTCAAAGCATTGTTGCAATCATTATCACCTCTTCTCAAGTTCTTTTTCTTCTTTTTTCATTTGAGAACTCAAATCTTAACAAATCACTCAATTTATTTGGAATCCCCCTTATTTCATTCACTTTTGTTTTTCATTTATATTTTCCCCAGCTATTTCCATCATAATGATAATATATACACATAATTTTTTTATAAGGAAGGTTTCCTTCTTTTTGCAAAACTTTCAGATTTGAGTCTCATTTCTTCTTCATTTTTCCCTTTACTTGGCTTTCACTCGTCCTTCCTTTTCACATCCCCAACTTAGGATTTTGGCCTAAGTTGGTTATTCACTCATCACAATGCTTCAAAGAGGATTTTTGGTGAGAAGATAGGGAAAATTTGATTCAAGAGGCTTCTTTTGGTTGTCAACAAATAAGTTAGGCTCAATTGGTGCCAACAATGGTTTCACACCCTCACAAGGTAGTCACAAAAGGCTTTATGGACAATGTGGTCCTCTCATTGAATTTTTCCCAAGATCATGTCTCACATTCACCAAGATTAACACAATTGAACAAACAAGGAAAATTCTACGACTCCACATGCATACTTTTAAGTAAAAGTGCACCACACATGGTGCTTCAAAATACACTCATTTAGCACACCTCAAAAAGATCAAAAGTGTACATGTGATGTTAATTGAAAGTCTCACATCAAAACACATCTAGTCAAAAAAATTAAAAGAGATCGATCAAAGGTGTAACCACATCAATTTTGTTCTCACAACACCAATCACTACAGATCATGCTCATCATGAGTACTATTCTAGCCATTGATATTGAACAAAATCGATTCTCAAACTGTTATCAATGAAAACTTCAAACATTCACGATTTGAACTCATGGGGGGGTTGCAACATCAAGGGAAAAAGAGATAGAAATAAAGAGACACACATTTACCCTAAAAAAACACTCTAATATAAAGAAACATCAGACTATAATTGTTCAAAATACGAAATAACAAAATACAACCAAAGGAGGAATATTGGCACGAAGGCCCTTACCCCACCAAAAATAAAATGTAGTGTCCTCAATGCAAAATAAGTAAAAATAGTGAAAGGTTGAGAGAAAGGGTCTCTCTGATAGGCTATGCACGTGGTGCACTATCATCTAGAGTCGCGAGAGGTGAAGCCTTAAGAGGGCATCAATGCTCGACAATAGGATCACTAAAGGTGGCATGTGAGGCTCAACAGGGCCATCAGTGCCCTTCTTAGAAACATGAGGTATGGTAGAGTTTGGAGTGACACCACTAGACCCAACCTCTGAAGTCTCTCGAAGAGATCTCTCCAGTGCAGCCTGAAGAATGACCTCATCGGTCTCATGCAGCTCGGCCAGTAACTCAGCAATCCCGTGCTCTTCAGCTCTTAGCTCCTCCTCATCAATCTCCTCGGCTAACTTCTCCTCGACCCTCTCACTCTCATCATCAACACCAGTCTCAACATCTATAGCAACCAGTGTCTACAAACCAGATATCACTTGGCTTATGGTTTGTATCAATGTAGACCATAAAATGATAATTCTCTTTCTCATTTTCTTCTGCTGCAAAATTCATTTTTTGGTATTTATACCAACAATCACCCTTTATATGCCCATAGTAGTGACAATGATGATATTGAACGTCATTCTTTGTGTTGCCTTGCTTATTGGGTTGCATGTGCCCATTTTTCCTTTCTCTGCCTTTTCCATAACCACGAGCTCGACTACCGTGGAATCCTCCTCTTCCATGACCTCTATTTGCTGGACCATATTTTCTCCATATTTAGTGACATTGTCTTTCACTTGGAATGGTTTCTCTTCATTCTTCTCTATAGATCAATTGGTTCGCACCTCATGAGCTTGAAGAGATCTCATAAGTTCATCAAAGATAAAAATTTATAGATCCTTAAACTCTTCTATAGCAACAACTATATGATTAAATTTTAGAGTTGAGCTTCACAATATCTTCGCAAATCAGCTATTTGTTCTCTATTTTTCATCATCAAGGCTTGAAAGTCACGCCGAAGTGACTGCAATCTCACCATGATGACCTTTGAATCACCTTGAAACTCCTTCTGCAGAATGAACCAAACGTGCTTTGATCTGGTTGTTGTTGCAATCCATGAAAAGTGGCTATCATGGTCAGCCTGCTGGATAAACATCAATGTCTTGGCATTTTTTTTCTTGTTTTTCGACAATCTAGTTTCTTCATCAGGATTTACAAATTCTCTTTCTACCAAGTCCCAAAGATCTTGAGATTTGAGTATAATTTTCATACAAATACTTTAGAATTCGTAGCTTTCTCCCTTGAAAATAAATGGGAATGAGTGGTTATGCTGCACTCAGTGCATTAACATTACTTCTCATGACTCTGATACCAAAGATGTTGAGGAAAGATAGATTGCAAACTTAAAGAACAAAGATGCAAAGTATAAGAGTATTAGACTTGTGCTAAACCTTAGCTTTTTCTATATATTAAATCAAAGCAAATGTTGCCTTTATATAGGCTACAAATAAGCAAACTACTAAGTCATTAAGTTATAAAACAACAACTAACCAATAAAAATACTGCATCATGACCTGCTAATAACCCTAGAATATAGGATACTACTTGTCACGACCCGGGAGCACCCCCATGTCGTAACAAGGCGTACTCGACCCCGAAGGGGTCTTATACAAGCCACATAGTCATTCATTGCATTCAATAATGAAAATAGTGCGGAATAAAAAAAAACTTATTTACATCCACACATTTAAACTTC
>JAJOOJ010006485.1:0-144361 GCA_029582625.1 Solanum boliviense
ATCTATCACTGTTACAATTTGTTCAAAAGGATTCTCTATTTTTATTTTATTTATCTTATTTTTTGCTGTTATCTTATGTTTTGTTGTTAATACATATATATTTTTACAGCGGGCTGTAAATATTTTACTTCCTGGGGCTAACTCTATTCCTGACATTTTCCAATATAATACTAATGATTTATCTATATTTCTATCATTTATTGCTACTGAATAATTAGCACTTATTATCTATAAACTTCTTGAGTGTTTGAAAAAATGGATAAAAGTGTGAAAAGAAGTGCAAAGTGATAGTGCACAACACTTGTATTTATCGAGACAGTTCAGCGAACTCCAAAAGAAAAAAGCGACTCGTCAAATGTGAAAGGAGACCTTGCTGACCAACGGCAAAAGCGGCAGTGCAGGGAGAAAAATTAGAGGCACGAATGGCGTATCAAGAGACTTCTCAGAGATTCACCAAACATGAAAGGCAGACTCGAACGAGGTCGCCAACTGAGGTTCAATTACCTGAAGCCTAGAGAAAGAGAAGATGAGTTGTAGCATGATCGCCTATTCACCGAATGAATCAGGCAAGCCCGACTAACGTCGCTCAAAGCGTTGCATACTATGTTTTCCAGAGAAATATATGGAAATTATAAATAGCCCAAAGAAGAGAGAAAGAAGTGTCTAGGAGTATTTTTTTTGTGAGAGTTCTAAATATTCTTAGTTTGGAGAGTGAGAGAGAACCACTTTACTTTGTGAAAAATACTTTCTAGCTTATGGGGTTTTACAACCTTGTTCTTAAATTTATCAAATTGAAGTTGAATCCAAATTGCGTTTGTTTGTTATTTTTTAGATTTCATGTTAATCATGTTGCTTTCATGGAAGGTATATTTTCTTTGATTTTTTTGATTGGTGGATAAAACCCCAAGATCTGAGGGTACAATAATGGGGTTAGGTGTTGATTTAATGTAGTGTGTATTCTATTATGCTCTATTTTGTTGTTGTTCATACATGAATTTGGGCCAATTAGTATGGGTTTAACTTATGGTTTAGGGCTGCAAAATTAATTCCTACTTCCAATCTTTGGTCGATGCTCGAAAGAGATTCATTGGAGTGGGTCATTGGTCTCATACTAGAAATGTAGGTTTGATGTATGTAACTTACTTGAAGAAAGATGTTATGGGTCGGATTTATTTGCCATACTTTTGCATCGAAAGAAAGAGTAGAGTAAGGTATTGTGTTATTTGGTAAAATACATAGGAAAGATCGAAATCAGAGTCTATGCAAAGATGCTTTGAGATTGAAATATGATTATCTTCATTAAAGATGACCTGGCCTATTCATGAATGTTCATCACTACAGAGCAACATGTCATGACATCAATTACCAATCTCTGCACCCCTAGATTGCTTGTTAACTCTTGAATTCTCCTTAATTTTAGTTTAATTATGATAATTGATAACCAAATATTATTGTTAAATTGGTAGAATCATCCACACACTTGCTTAAACTATTACAAATGAATGAGTTTACAAACAAAACTTCTTGATAGAATTCTCAACGATATACCATTCTCTTTGGTATTCGACCCGGACTCTTGGTTGGGTATTTTTATTGACTATGATCGTTGTCCCTTTTATTTGTTTTGAGAAGGCCATTTGAGCGTTCTCAAAAGTTGTTGCCATTTCCAGGGAATGGTGATTGAGAATTTCATTTGAGAAATTAGTTTGTAAATTTGTTTAGTTGTGGTAAATTGTTTTTATGTGTTGTTATTGGCTTATTTGAAGGTCTAATACAATGACTGACCATGGTTGTGCCAATGATAGTCACTATGATCAAAACGACAACATGGTTAATTTGAACGATCTGCATACAAATATCATTCAAACTATGGAAGCCATACAGATACCTCCCACAATCGGAATTACTATTTTTAATATAACCGAAAAATCCAACAATTGCTCCAACTAAAACAATTTTTTTAGAATCTAGCTCATGAGGATCCCCATGAACAGCTTAGAAATTTTTTGGCGTTATGTAAACTATTTGTGTTAAAAAACATCACTCAAGAGTCTGTAAGGTTGAGGTTATTCTCGTTCTCTTTAACGGGTGAAGATACAAGATGGTTGGCGGATTTGACAAATTATTCTATCACTTTGTGGGAGGAGTTGGATGATGATTTCTTGGACACATTCTTTACAGCCTCAAATATGGTTAAATTTCAAACCCAGGTCCAAAATTTCAAGCACATTGGAGGTGAACCTGTACATGAGAATTGAATGAGGTTCAAGAAACTACTATTGGACTGTCCAACACTTGGTGTTCCAGAATGTACCAAGCCAGCTTGGCGATCAAATAATGATTCAGCGATGTGTTGAATGTATCGCTGATCACGACCTAGCTCGCCTAATCCTCTAGAACAATTGGATTCAGGAGCCAAGCCGAAAGGTGAGAAGAAGTGCAACTCGGCATCACCTAACTAATTTTGCCGAGTGCTCTCCGTGCTATGTTTTTGGTAACATATAAATTCACGTTTTGAAAAGAGAAAAGAGTTCTCAGAGTGTGTATTCCTTAGTTTTTGAGAGTTCTTACATTTTTTCATTGTTGAACACTTTTGGAGAAGATTTGGATCTCGAATTTCAGGTTTTAGGATTCTAGCTTTAATTTTTGCATTGGATATTACAGATTGTGAACAAATTAGATGGATAACATTTTTGGTAATGACTTTTTTCTCTTTACTATGTTTGGCTAAAACCCCTTACAATAGGGGTATGATAATGTAGTCGAAAGCATTAGTTAGCACATGGGTATTGTTAATTGCTGAATTTAATATTGTTTTGAAATGAGTTCAATTTATTGTTCATGTTTTGATTGATGAACTGATGTTGGAAATTTAGTTCTAGATTAGATATTTTTGCTTTGTTAAGAAAGAGGTTTAGAGTGGAATGAATGATTAATAGTTGTATTGATTGCGTCTTTGTAATTTAGCTTGAGAAAGTGAGTTTGATTGTGTCTTTAAAACCTATCTTGAAAAAGTGTGTTAATTAAGGAATTGGGTTGTTAGATATTGTTAAGCTTGTTGATTTTTGAGAGAAGTCACTTGAAATAGCTATTGTATTCAAAACCTAGTCTGCCCATTCATATTCAACAACTTAAAGAAATTAATAATTGCCCATCAAGCGAAATTAACATTTGATTGATCACATTTCTAAGATGCTCTCTCTCTAATAGCTTATTTCCGGTGTTAATTGTTCCTTGTTTACTATTGGTTACTAACCCCCCCTGCCCCCCATTTGATGTTGATCACTAAAATTTATAGATTTAGTTTATGTTGTGTAGTTTCTTACTCCTACAAAATATTAGAACACGACTTTACTTCATAATTGAATTATTTACCGTATCACTCCCTGTGGGATCGACCACAACTAGTAGTTGGATTTATACTAGTTAGCGACTGCCTACACTTTGAATCGGAAGAAGTGTAGTTGAGCGTTATAAAAAATGGCGCTGCTGCGGAGTGGTCTTCAAAGTTCTATTATTGAAGTGTTTTTTGTGAACAGATTTTGTTGTAGTAGAATTTCTTATTTGTCTTCTTGTTGATTTCTCTAAAATAGGTGAAGAAATGAGTGTGAACGGGAGCAATGCAAGTCAACTTGGGAACAATGATGACATCGGAAACTTACATGAGGTCAATGTGGATCAAGTGGGAAGTGCTAGTGCTATTCCATTTCCTCTAATTGTAGGTAACACAGTGTTTCATGTGACCAGTACAATGTTGTAGCTATTGCAAATGAAAGGTTTCTTTGGGGGACTTGCTCATTAAGACCCTCACGACCACATCAGTATCGTGGATATGTGTGGCCTGGCTTCCTTCAAGAACATCACTCAAGTGTCAGTCTGACTCTGTTTATTTCCCTTTTATCTAATGGGGGAAGTAATGAAGTGGTTGAATGAATTACCAAGGGAATCTATCACTTCTTAAGAGGAGCTCACAAAAGTGTTTTATGAAAGATTCTTCCCTCTCTCAAAGATGGCTAAGTTGAGGGATAATATTCATAACTTCAAGCAGATTGACAGTGAGCCTATCCATGAAATGTGGTCGCGGTTCCAAAAGTTGTTTCTCCAATGTCCAATTCATGTGTTGCCGGTCAATGTGCTCTTCCAATATTTCTATCAAAGTTTTGACACTGTCAACAAAAGTGTTGTTGATCCACTTATTAGGGGTGGTATTGTGAAACTAACTTTTGTCGTAGCTGTGGTTTTGCTTGATGAGATGACTAAAGTAAATCGTGCATTTTATATAAGGGAGGATCATGTGTCTCCTCTAAATCATGGGATGACCAAGAAATAGTTGGAAGAGAACCAAGACTATGATGAGAACATGAATAACTCAAATGAAGTTGTTGACAAAACATATCATGGGGATTGGCTATAAGGATGTGAGTGAGGTTGGTGCTAATAATGGGGTGAGCCCGGATGATGTGCGATTTGAAACTATCTTTCATGAATAACTTAATTTCTTGTCGAAGCAAGGGTGTTCTCGTCCAAGCTATCAATGGTCATGCGGGATTAAAGGTTTGAACAGAGATCATGATTGGTGTAATCAAGAAAAATATTGGTGAGATAAAGATGATGATAATGATCGTTATATGGGTCCTTATGACTGTCAAAAGCTGAAGGAACCAAATACCGACCTTGAAAGATCTCGAACCGTGGATATGTTTGCCCGCAACCTAAACAATGTGGAAGGATAAGATAAAGTGCTCAAGGATATTAAGGTGAATTTCTCATTTTTGAATGAAATGGTGACATCTCACTCGACTTCCATAAAGCAACTCAAAACGCAATTAAGTCAACTTTTAGCTCAATTAAAGTCAATATCTTAATGGGCTATTACTAGTGATACTTTGGCTAGTTAGAAGAATAATAATTAATAATGCATGGCTATTTTGACCCAGAGTAGTAAGGTCGTGGGTAGTGATGTACCAAATGATGACAAGCCAAGTTCAAGTAAGGAGAAAAATGTTTCTATTGATAGTGATGTACTTGACGAAGAATCGAACAATTAAATGCCCAAAGTGATTGATGATGTATCGAAGGATGTTACCTACGGTGATGGTCGAAAATCAAATGTGGGGGCTGCTTCTCCTTTGGTACCTACAAAACCATTCCCTAAAGTTAATCCACCATTTCCTCAAAGATTGAAGAAGAGAGATGAAGATTAGAAGTTCCAAAAATTTCTTTTCGTCTTCAAAACACTATGTATAAATCTTCCTTTGGTAGAGGTGTTGTTAGAGATGCGGGGTAATGCGAAATTTATGCAAGAATTGGTTACTGATGAGTCCTCGAATTGGAATCAATTAGGGCCTTATTTTAATGGAATTAGTGTTCTCAAATGCCTTTTTTATCCAAATATCTGATAAAAACTCTGAAGTTTCAGTTGTTTGAAGATGTAAGGAAAGCATGGACACTATGTCACAAAACAGAACAAAAATATTGAAAAGAGTGAAGAAATAGAAGCATGATCATCGCCAAGTCCACTTGGTGAATCGCCAAAGAGCCTTACTCCACCATTTGTTCCAGTGTGTTGAGCCTTGAAGGAAGAGGATCAAATCGGCGGTGAAAAGGAGCAGTCGACATGTCGCCAAATAGTTCCGCGAAGCAGTACTATACAACCCAATGATCCAGAACGCAGAGATATTGTAGGCAAGCAAGGAAGGCGATGAACCAGACGATGGGCGAATCGCCAAGTTAATCGGTGATTCCCACTAACCTCACCGAATGATCCACTGCAACATTAATTTTGAACACTATAAATACTAGCTCTATATTAGTTTTAAGTATCAAGCTTCATTTGAATACTCACAATTAGATATTTTATTTTGT
Source organism: Solanum boliviense (assembly GCA_029582625.1). NCBI lineage: Eukaryota > Viridiplantae > Streptophyta > Magnoliopsida > Solanales > Solanaceae > Solanum > Solanum boliviense. Next base: position 5,866 of record JAJOOJ010006485.1, read on the forward strand.
GACTCTTAGTTTCTCTCAAGTTTGAGAGGGTTTTAAAGACTTGAAGAAGAAAGGGTTTCATCTTCCCAAAATTGGAAGTCGATCTCCTTGATTCTTCTTTCTTTGCCTAAATCAAGACTTATTTCGCTATACCCATTTGATTTCAACATCATTGAAGGTATAATTTTCTATTTCTTGATGTGTGGCTAAAATCCCCCATTCTTGGTGTGTGATTTAGCAAATATGAGTTAATATTGTTGTTGGGTCTTGCTAGTTGATGGTTTAAATGTGGTTTAATGGGGATTTCACCTAGTGGTTGTGGTTTAATTTAATGGGTTTGTAGTTCCAAATATAAAACCACCTATGTGTTTTCAGCTTTCTCGAGAGAAGAGGTCGTGAAACCAAGATCGCTAGACTGATGCCCTAAGGAGTGGGTCGACATGAGGTTCTGCCTGAGAGGGTGAGCTCTAGTCCCATGTCCTAACACTCAGCTCGAGAGAGTGACTGGGGTTAGGCGTAGGCTGGTCTTCATGCGGCAAGTGGGTGTCCGAGAAGAACCCATTTGAAACGTGGTAAGTTGCTCGGAAGAGAACTTATTTCCATTTAAAGCTTAGCCTAGTCACTATTAATCTACAGATTTTCTATCTAAAGCTTGTACCCAACAATCTAGATTTACTTGTATTGCGGTCACACCCCAAGAATCTCCCCTCATATTTGATTTTCCTTTGCATTTTACTGTTTTTAATTGATTTTGTGACAAAACCCCCAAATCAATATTTGACACGTTTGTGTCGCCCATTGATTTATAATATTTTTATTTGCAAATCTCTTTAGCTAAGACTGATTAGAACGAAATTCTAATTGGTTGCATATTCTCAAAACTGCTCCCTTGGGACACGACTCCAACCCTTGGTTGGGTTACTATGTTATCGACGATCATAGACACTCGAATCATAGGTTAGTGTCGTTGGTCATAACTATCAGTTACCAAGACGAGGAGTATGAATTTTGAAAAAGTTGAGGTGTCCCATATTTGTAGCGCCATTATGACGAGATGACCCGGGGCAATACCATGCACTATAGGGATATTGCAATTTTGCTAAAGCATTGTTTCATTGGAGGCAAGTATCAATTTGATAACCTATGTTATTTTTAAAAAACATGGGCTAGGTGAGCCGAAGTCAACAACTATGCATCTCCTCGTGGCCGACCAATTTATCAAGTGTCCTATTGGCATTCTTTAGGATATTTTAGTGAGGGTGGATAGGTTTATATTTCAAGCCAACTTTGTGATTCTCATTTTGATATTGATGTGGAGGTTCCCATTATTCTTGGTAGGCCGTTCTTGGCTACCGGGAATGGTCTTGTTTATGTAGAAAGTGGCAAGTTGAAATTTCGGGTAAATTATTAGGAAGGTACTTTCAATGTATGTAAATCGATTAAGTAACCAAGTGACATCTATGTTGTATCGGTCATTGACGTGATTGATGTAACGGTTGCTAGAGTGAGTGAAGTTTCTTGTGTGGGTTGGTCTTTAGCCGCTGTCCTTTTTTATTATGATGGTGAATAAATTCAAGATTATTATCAGGTCATGGCTGCTCTATCGGGTTTGGGTTCCTATTGTAAGAATCCCCTAAGATTTGATATTGATTTGAAGAATCGGGAAAGTCCTCCAGCCAAACCATCCATTAATGAACCCCGAAAGCTAAAATTGAAGGTACTTCCACCTCACCTTTGTTATATATTCTTGGGTGCTAATAACACATTGTCTGTAACTATTGCCAAGATTTTAAATGAATGGAAAGTGCAAGTACTTATTAGTGTGTTGAAAAGCCATATCAAGGCCATTGGGTGGATGATTACTGATATTGTGGGAGTACCTCCCGGTATTTGTACCCATAAAATTCAATTGGATAGTGAATGTAAGCCAAGTATTGAGCATCAAAGGAGATTAAATCCCTACTTGCAAGAAGTTGAAAAGAAAAAGATCATAAAGCGGCTTGTTGCGGGAGTTGTCTACCCCATTGCATATAGAAAGTGGGTGAGTCACGTGCAATGCATTCCAAAGAAAGGTGGTATAACTGTGGTCCCAAATGAAAAAGATGAACTTGGGCCAATGCGACATGTTACCTGTTGGCGTATATGTATGGATTATAGGAAGTTGAATGAATGGACTGAAAAGGATCATTTCCCAATGTTCTTTTATGGATCAGATGCTTGATATACTCGCGGGGTGCAGATGGTATTGCTTCTTGGATGGTTATTCCGGTTATAATCAAATATCCATTGAACCAAAAAATTAAGAAAAGACGACTTTCACATGCCCCTATGGGGCGTTTACCTTCAAAAGAATTCCTTTCAGATTGTGTCATGCACCAGTAACATTTCAATGTTATATTCTCTCTATTTTACCGTTATGGTAGAGGATTCGATGGAGGTTTTCATGGATGACTTTTCGGTTGTCGGGGACACATTTGAAGCATGGCTTGAGATTCTTAATAAAGTCTTGCAAATATGCATTGAAACAAACCTTGTGCTAAATTGGGAAAAATATCACTTTATGGTCAATGAGGGTATTGTGTTAGGGAAACATATCTCGTGAAATGGAATACAAGTCTATCAAGGGATGGTTGAAGTTATTGCCACGCTGCCTCCTCCCATTTCTATTAAAGGTGTGCAGAGTTTTCTAGGTCATGCATATTTCTACCTGAGGTTTATAAAAGATTTATCTAAGGTAGCTTATCCTCTTTGTAAGCTAATTGAAAACAAATGTGTCTTTATGTTTTTCACGACCCAGGGGTACACCCTAGATGTAACATGGCATACTTGATCCCGAAGGGGTCTCATACAAGCCCTTAGCTTATAATAACATAAGTTAATACAAAAGTATGGAAATTTAAAAAATTTATCAATACAATCAAAGTGTTTATAAAAGTAAAGCGGATGTCTTACTACACTTGTCTCAAACAATCTAATACAAATTTGAATAAACTCTTAGGACACAGCCCATACAATAGTTTTAAACATAACAAAAAGACAAAAAGGAAAAAAGTGATCAATCCTCGATGCTATGAGGACTCACCAAGTCTTCAACTTCTTTCTCCTCCTCAGAACCTAGCCTCAAAGGCATTAGTACAAAAGTACTAAATATGATAGCTAGCATTTCATCACAAGAGCATAACATAAGGGTTAGCCAACATAAAACGTAAGTTATAAGCATAAGAGATAATAACATGATCATAAGCATAATCTCAACATAAGCATAATATGAGCATAAGTCAATCATAAGGCATAATCCACAAACATAGGAAATACCACATATTCATAAGTTTAGTCCACACTCCAATACTCTTAAATAAGAGAAATTTCATAAGTAATCTTCAAGTTATATTTGTGCAATGCATATATGAGACCACATAATCCCACGTAGGCTAAGTACAACTTTTCGGCCATCATACTTATTTAACATACTTGATCTCATCTTTTAGCTACTTCTCATAGACAAGGGAATCTCTCACCTTTAGTCAATCATATCCTGGAAGGCAACTATGTCAATAATCCATCAAAACATGCATCATATAAAAGAAACACTTCTTAGGTAACCGTAAGTCATACTTGTGCAATGCATAAATAAGACCCAATAATCCGATCCATACTAAGTGTTCCTTTAGGTCCTTATTCTTATACTTCTTGGTTGGAAACTAGTCCCTCTCTTTAAACCTTAGAACATACTGAGGTACTCCCTTAAGCACATCTTAGTTCATTATTAGGTTGAATCCTATGAGATACTTCTTTAAGAATGTCTAAGTTCATTATTAAGATTGACCCTATAGGATACTTCCTTAAGCATGTCTAAGTCCATTATTGCTTTTTAACACTTGGAGATACTTCTTCGAGTAGGTCTTAGTTCATTGGATACAAAGATTGCTACTAGAAACCATAACTCCACTATGTGAAGGCTTCCATCTAATGAGACCTAACTTTGAGAATACCCGGACTCTACTATGTGAGAGTTCCCCCTTTCACATTGATAGTTCTCACATCAACTAGGTGTGGTTCTCCTTTCAACTTGGAGCCCGGACCCTACCTTGTGTGACACTACAGCTCATTGGCAATATGCACTTAGGGCCAAGCATACACCCCAAGATTCACTATTAAGCCTTTCTTAACATTCATGTCTCATGGAAGAATTTCCTTGAAAATCAATCCATGTTCTAGTGATTCAATCACTTTATAAATTCAAGCATTCATAAGGTAGGTTAGGTGAGTATAGGCCTTTCTCCACAATTATAACTATTAGACTTCTATTATCATATAGTTTTTACTCACAAAGACTTAACATCCATAATTCTTCACAGTTTCTAAAACCCGTGTTCAACATTCGTGAGTACAAGCCTTACTCTCAAATATTTACTTCATACGATCATCATACATATGTAGATCACAACATAATCTTGCCACAAGTTTCATCTTTAAGGAATTCTAGTCATAATTCATCATAAAGATTCTATATTATTCCTTACTAGTCAAGATCCATCATATAATCTTTAATCCAATTAAATTCATGTTTACATACTTCTATTATTGATCAATTGCTATACATAACATAAGTTCTAGAAGATCACCTATAAATCCTCAATTTCCCCTCACAAGGAATAAATCCACATTCTTCAATTTAATCCATTAAACTAGGGTTAGCCATTGAAAATATATAATATCTTCATAATAACATAATTCAATGCTAAATAAATCATAAACAAGTACTATCCACTCAGTTGGAATCATACTCAATATTACCCACAACATAGGAAGAAACCCTAGCTTAGATTGGGTTTATCTTCACAATTTGGGGGAAATCTAAGGGGTTATATAGATGGAAGAATCCATAGATCAATAATATAACATAAATTGATTCAAAGCACTCACAAAACCTTGCAACAATGGAGGAATTCGACCTAGCTTTCTTCTCTTCTTCTTTTTCTTCTTCTTCTTCTTCACCTTCTAGTGAGTGGATTTCTTGGAGGGAATTGGGTTTGTTTTGGGGTCTTGGAAGAATGACTTAATTGATTTAATTTAGGGGTCTATGAGGTTTATATAGGGGTTCTAATTACTAATATAACGACACCACTTAACCCCTAACTAATAATGAACCCCCCAAGTCCCTAACTTAAAACAATTTAACCCTAACAGTGCCTCAGGCACAAGACCCCGACTCACGGACCGTGGGTGGGTCTACGGACCATACTAGTCCTTCGTGGGTGGAATACTGGAACTTATCTTGAACCTCTTGACGCATGACCCTCCCCAACGGGGAGTGGGTGGACTCCGGGGCGTGGGTCCCCTTCGTGAGTGGGATGTTTTTTGACAGCTTTCGGGGCGGTTTTAGGGTCCTCCTCAAGGACCCTTTGGTTGGTCTTTGGGGAGTCGTACATTAAATTTGAACCCTTAACCCCTCATTCCAAGTACGGGAAGTCATTTTTGTAACTCATTTACCCATGTAAAGCTCTATAATCCTTACGTAAGCCTCTAGTTTTACCTACTAGTTTTCAGGTGTCACAATATATCCCCCTTGGGATCATTAGTCCTCGATTGACGATTCTAAAAACTTCTTAAAGGAAACAACTCAAGACTAGTAGCCCATCATTCATGCACTCATATAAATGCACACAAACAAAGGAGGAACTTCATCTCAAAGCAAAACATACTCAATGCAACACAAGGAAGTAGAAACTACATCTTAACAACCCAAGATGTGAGATTTCTCATAACTAGTAATATTCAAGGAGGAACTACTACCTCTTAGTCATAACATGCTCAACATACTTTCATGGAGCCTATATGGAATTTTACTCTCAATAATAATTTATTCAAGGAGGAATTTCTCAACTTCAAACTAAGGCATGCTTATGTATTCATCTCATGAACTCAAATAGGCGACTCATACTCAATGCACTACAACATTAGGGAATAAATCATGTAAACTCATTTTTCTTTTAAATCACAAGCTTTCATGAACATGCATCATATAAGGAAATCATGGTACATATAAACACACAATAACCTTGCTATCTAGGAACACCATCTCCCCTTTGGAAGCAAGCCTATACTAACTCTTCTAATTACCATTCATACTAAAGAAAACATCAAATCTATCATACCAAATCACAAAAAGACCATACAATACCGGAATCTAATAAAGCATGAAGCACATACCGGTAGTCACATTAGAAGGTCATTCTTGATCATTTTAAGCTTGGAGGAGAAAGAACCTATTCATCTTTTGGGCACTCTCATCTGGACAACTAGGAGCAACTTGCTTATCCTCCCTTCCCTTAGCCTTAAGCACTGGGAAATCCCTCATTTTGTGCCCAATCTTTCCACACCCATAACAACCATCCGTGCCGGCTAGGCACTTAACATAATCATTCCTTCCACACTTGGTGCAAGTAGAGTTTGGTAATGGAGACCCACTACTTTTCTCTTGGTTAACCTTACGGGTATAAGGGAAATATTGAGCGGAATACCTTTGTTTAGACTTGGGTCGACCTTGTTCATCAGACTTAGCATTAGAAAAGTTCCCCTCATTGGTCCTAACTCTCTTTATCTCCCTATTCTTTTTCCTAAGTTTTGACTCCTCAATTTTTTGGACATACACTATAAGCCTAGAGATATACATGTTATCCACAAACATTGCCATACGACATTCTTCTTCAACCAATTCTGACACACCCGTCAAAAACCTACTCATCATATCCCTAGGATTTTCTACCATAGATGGGGCATACTTAGACAATAGAGCAAATTTCAAGGCATACTCTTTAACACTCATGCTACCTTGCTTAAGGTTGATAAAATCCTCTACCTTTGCCTCCCTCAACTCCCAAGGAAAGAACCTACAAAATATTCTAGTTTGCACAGTTCTCACTCTATTGGGCCCGCTTCTACCGGCCTAGCATCTTTCCGCTTTTTCTACCGAAGTTACCCCATGATACCAAGTACTTTATAAACCTCATCAATAAACCCCTTACGATCCTCTTCCACCTTGGAGCCATAAAAATTTAGAGTGTTCATCCCCAAAAACTCCCTCACTATAGAAGCAACCATCCCCCTTATTAAGTTTCTTGGAGCTACAACCTCTCTATTGGCTTGAGCCGTCAAGGCTTGAGCCAACAATTGGTTAGTAGACCTAAACTTTGCATGAGTGACATTCTCAGATAGAGGATCAATTGTAGCGTGTGGAGGAGCATAGGAAGGAGCCTCTTAGTCCACATTGTCTTCCTCATTCCGCCTAGCATTTGCCCTTGTATTAGCCATATCCTAAAACCATAGGGCACTAATTAGGAGAAAGAACTACTAGAGACAAACTTTATGGCACGACTTAGATGAAGAAGTGAAGTTTCCTAAAATCTAATAGCCTTCTATTCATAAATGTGGCGCGCTTCATACTTATGAACAAGCTCTACTAGATGTGGTTTGAGACAGTATTAGAACCATTCTAAACCTTTTTCTCTAATTACCAAGTTTGTCACGGCCCAGGGGTACACCCTAAATGTAACATGTCGTACTTGACCCCGAAGGGGTCTCATACAAGCCCTTAGCATATCATAACATAAGATAATAGAAAAGTATGAAAGTTTTAAAAAAAATTTTCATACAATTGAAGTCTTTATAAAAAAAAAGAGGGAGTCTTACTACACTTGTCTCAAACCATCTAATACAACTTTGAATAAACTTTTGGGACAAAGCCCATATAATAATCTGAAAAATAAAGAAAAGACATAAAGGAAAACTGTGATTAAATCTCGATGTTATAAGGACTCACCAAGTCTTCAACTTCTTGCTCCTTCTAGGTTCCTAGACTCAAAGGTAGCATTCAATGTCACCGGACCCTACATTTGATGATAATATAGGCAAGACTATTCGTTAGTGCAAAAGTACTAAATATGTTAGCTAACATTAGATCATAAGAGAATAACACAAGGGCTAGCCAACATAAAACATAAGTCATAAGCATAACACATATTAACATGATCATAAGCATAATATGAGCATAATTCAATCATAAGGCATAATCCACTGACATAAAAAATACCACATATTCATAACCTTAGTCCATACTTCAATTCTCTTAACATAAGATAAACTTCATAATAACCTTCAGGTTATAGTTATGCAGCGCATAGATGAGACCCCATAATCCCACCTAGGCTAAGTACATATTTTAGGCCATCATTCTCCTTTAACATGTTTGATCTCATCTTTTAGCTCACTTCTCATAGACAAGGGAATCACTCTCCTTTAGTCAATCATATCATAAAATGCAACTATAGCAACAATCCATTAGAACATATATCATATAACAGAAACACTTCTTACGTAACCTTAAGTCATACTTGCGCAATGGCTGAATAAGACCCCATAATCCTAGCCACACTAAATATTCCTTTAGGTCTTCATTCTTATACATCTTGGTTAGAAACTACTCCCTCTCTTTAAACCTTAGAACACTATGAGGTACTCCCTGAAGCACTTCTAAGTTCATTTTTAGGTTAAACCCTATGAGATACTTCTTTAAGCATGTCTAAGATCATTATTAAGATTGACCCTATGAGATACTTCCTTAAGCATGTCTAACTCCATTAGTGCTTTTGAACACTTGGAGATACTTATTCAAGTGTGTCCTAGTTCATTGGATATAGAGATTGCTACCATAAACCGTAATTCCACTATGTGAAGGCTTCCATCCCATGAGACCTAACTTTGGGAAAACCCGGACTCTACTATGTGACAGTTCCCCCTTTAAAATGGATAGTCCTCACATCAACTAGGTGTAGTTCTCCTTTCAACTTGGATCCCAGACCCTACCTTGTGTGTCACTCCATCTCATTGTTAATATCCATTTGGGGCCAAGCATAGACCCCATGATTCACTATTAATCCTTGCTTAAAATCCATATCTCATTGAAGAATGTAATTTAAATCAATCCATGTTCAAGTGATTCTATCACATTATACATTCAAGCATTCTTAAGGTAGGTTACGTGAGTATAGATCTTTAACCCCAATTCTACCTATTAGACTTCAATTATCATATAGATTTTACTCTCAAAGCCTTAGCATACATAACTAATCACATTGACTTTACTCTCAAAACCGTAGTGATCAACATTCGTGACTACGAGCCTTACTCTCCAAGCTTTACTTCATACTGTCATCAAATATATTTATATGACAAGATAATCTATCCACGAGGTTCATCTTTAAGCAATTCTAGTCATAATTCATCACAAAGACTCAATCTCATTAATTACTTATCAAGATCCATCAAATAATATATAATCCAATTCAATTCATGTTTACATACTTCTATTCTTGATCAATTGCTATACATAACATCAATTTTAGAAGATCTCCTACAAATCCTCGATTTCCACTCACAAGGCATAAACCCACATTTTTGAATTTCATTCATTAGACAAGGCATAGCCATTGAAAATATATAATATCTTCATAATAAAATAATTCAATGCTAATTCAATCAAAAACAAGTACTATCAACTCAAATGGAATCATACTCAACATTACCCACAACATACGAAGAAACCCTACCTTAGATTGGGGTTTATCTTCACAATTTGGGGGAAATCTAAGGGGCTCTATGGATGGAAGAATCTATATATGAATAAGATAACATACCTTGATTCAAAGCCCTCACAAAACCATGCAACAATAGAGGAATTCAACATAGCTTTCTTCTCTTCTTCTTCTTTTTCTTCACTTTCTAAAGAGAGGATTTCTTACTGGGAATTGGGTTTGATTTAGGGTCTTTGAAGAATGAATTAATTCATTTAGTTTAGGGGTTTATATAGGTGGTCTAATTACTAATAAAATGACACCATTTAACCCCTAACTAATAATGAATTAATTTCTAAGTCCCAAGCATAAAACAATTTCACCCAGCACTGCCTCACCCACGAGTCCTCGACCCACGGACCGTGGGTAGATCTATAGAATGAACTGGTCCTTCGTGGGCGAAGTACTAGAACTTATCTTGAACCCCTTCACCCACGACCCTCCGTCACGGGGCGTGGGTCCCTTTCGTGAGTCGGCTCTTTTCTGACAGCTTTTGAGGCTTTTTTGGGTCCTCCTCAAGGACAGTTTGGTTAGTTCTTGGGGAGTCATACCTTGACATTTAACCCCTAAAAACCTCATTCTAAGTACGAGAAGTCATTTTTGCAACTCTAACCCCCACGTAAATCTCTAGAATACTTATGTAAAGATCTAGTTTCACCTAATAGTTTTCCAGGTATTACAAAGTTTGTTGAAGCTTGTCTTAAAGCATTTTTGTGCTTAAAAGAAAAGCTAGTGTCAACTCCGATCAATTTTTCTCCTGATTAGAAAATTCCATTTGAACTAATGTGTAATGCAAATGGTGTAGCTTTAGGCTCTATTCTTGGTCAAGGTAAGGGTCATTTGTTTCACCCGATGTATTATGCTAGTAAGACTTTGAATGTACTTAAAAAGAATTACACCGTCACAAAGCAGGAATTTTTAGCCGTGGTGTTTTCTTTCAAAAAGCTTAGAGCCTATTCTCTAGGCACTAAAGTGGTGGTAAACCGACCATGTGGCGATCAGAAACTTGATGGCTAAGAAATATGCAAAGCCAAGGTTGATTAGATTGGTGTTATTGTTGAACAAATTTGACTTTGAGGTCAAAGGCTGAAAAGGGTGTGAAAACCAAGTGGCGGATCACTTGTCGAGGCTTGAGATGAATGTTGTTGTTTGCGGTGAGAATGATATTGAAGAAGCTTTTCGTGATGACTCGTTGATGGTTATGTCTAATGATACTAGGCCATGGTATGCTGATTTTGTAAATTATATGGTGTGTGGGATTCTTCCCAATGGGCTAAATGTTTACCAACGAAAATATGTTTGTGAAGTATTTTTGGGATTAACCTTACCCATTTAGGGAATGTGCAGACCGCATGATTAGAAAGTGTATACCAAAAATTGAGGTAGATGCAATTCTTGATGCTTGCCATACATTATCGGTTGGTGGACACCATAGTGGAGTGCGTACTGATGTTAAGGTACTTCAAAGTTGTTATTATTGCCAACGTTGTACCAAGATTCAAACTCTCTTGGTATGAAGTGTGTTCAATGTCGAAAGAAAGGATGGGTGTCGCGAAGGAATAAATTACCTCTCGTGCCTATTCTAGAGGTAGAGTTGTTTTATGTTTGGGGGATTGATATCCTAGGGTCTTTTGTGACTTAGTATTGAAACAAGTACAATTTGGTGGTTGTCGACTATGTTTCTAAAGGGGTAGAGGATGTGGCTTTACCTAATAATGAAGGACGAAGTGTTGTGCAATTCCTCAAGAGGTATATTTTCACAAGGTTTTGCACTCTACGTGCAATTATTAGAGATAAGGGGATCTCACTTTTGTAACCGCATGTTTTCATCATTATTAAGAAAATATGGAGTCAAGCATAAGGTTGCTACCCATTATCATCCGCAAACAAGTGGGTAGGTTAATGTGTCAAACCAGGAAATCAAAGGCATGTTGGTCAAAACCGTTGATGAAAATTGAACTTATTAGTCCTGGAAGTTGGATGACACTCATTGGGCATATAGAACTGGATTCAAGACCACGATTTTTATGTCCCCACATCGGTTGGTGTTTGGAAAATTGTGTCATCTACCGGTTGACATTGAGCATAAAGAATTGTAGCCCTTCAAGGCCATGAACTTGAATTATGGGATTCTTTTAAGTACAGAGTTGACCAACTCCATGCGATGGAAGAGTTTTGGCTCAAGCTTATAAGAGTTCAGCACTTTATAAGGAGAAAATGAAGAAGTGGCATGATGCAAAGATCCTTCGGCGAGAATTTAATGTCGGAGATCTTGTGTTGCTCTATAATTCCCATTTAAGACTCTTTCCGAGTGAACTAAAGTAGAAATGGTCAGGCTTGTTCAAAGTGAATCGTGTGTTCACTAATAGGGAATAGAAGTTGAAAACGATAAGGGGTCAGTGTTCAAGGTATATGGACAACAGTTGAAGATTTACTTTGGAGAATGCCTAAACTTGTCGATGATTGAAGTGGTATATTTGGAAATTGCTTGAACACATTTTTGCGTCGTGCCACGACTTCAACTAAGGAGCTACTTGGGAGGCGTCACACCTCAGATTTGAGAAAGGGAAATTTTTAGTTTTCATAACTTTTTGGTGCCATCCGACGGAGGCCAACCACGTCCCTTGGACAGGACCACAGACCGTAGGTGTGGTCCATAGTTGGACACCCAAATTATGCTCAGAATCCTGAAACAAGGCCTTGAAAGAGGGAGTGTCGTTGGGTCCATGTTTTGTGGTTTCATGGTCCGTAGTTCGTGGCCCAAATTCAAGTTTTTGTAGTCGTTAACGATTGTGCAGGACAGACCGCTGGTCATGGGTCATGATTGGCAAGTCAGTAGTTATTTTTAAGGGTAGTTGGGTGTTTTCCTAATTAGTCTAGCCGAATATTATGTCGTATTACCCTTCACTAAGACCCATATAAAAGTATTTTAGTCACGACCCAGGGGTACCCCCAAGATGTAACATGGCGTATAGAACCTCGAAGGACTCCCTAAAAGTCACTTAGTTCTCATAACATAAGAAATTGAACAATAAGAGTAAAAAAATAGTCCAAGTCCAAAACATTTTATAAAAGTAAAGTGGAATTCTTAAACACTTGTCTCGTCATAGGCTAGAAATACAATATAATGAAATAGGGCCTAGGGCATACAATCATGTCAACAAGTGAAATAGAAGAAAGAAACTAAAACAATAACTCAATCCTCAAAGCACGAGGACTCACCAAAGCTCGGGAAATCACGAACTCAACTACTAGCCATGAAACTCGAAAACATGTCAGTCGGACCTTACATTTGAGAAAAATGTAGGCAAGAGTATGTGTTAGTACAAAACAATGTACCAAGTATGATAGCCCTGCATAAAACATTTAAAACATGGTAAAATGGTAAAAGGTACATATCATTTCATGACATGCAATTGACCAAGCTAAACATGATATAAAAGATTTATCAAACATAGTTAATTCAAGCTAACTACATCTTCAAAACATTTGAACTCATGTGAAATACTTCTTGAAGTAACCTTAGTTCATTATTACTTTTGGGAAATTAACCTTAACTGACGTAGAGATCATGTGGGCTATAACATGATCCCCCAGTATCTCCCACACAGAAATGGGTTGTCCTCCTTGCCAAGATATAACCATGAACTTCTAGATTAAGTAGATCCACTAGCTAATCAACCCTTGGGGAACATAGTTTATGGGACATGGAGATTGCTACTAGAAACCTGGCCTCTTCTATGGGAGAGCTTCGATCCGATGATCAATATCTACTCGGTACTAAGAATAAATACCACATAATAGTCATTTCTTACTTGATCTCATTATTCATGAAAGGTGTCCTTGGACAACCAATCTAAGCTAGTTCATTAGGATAGCTCTTACTCTTGATTCATTTAGGTTAGAAAGCCTTTCAACCTAAGAGTCCTTTCTATGTGAGAAAACCTTTCACAGCATGCATAGGTGTGTTTATGAGAATGTCCTTTTAACAACACAACAACAACATAGTCATTGGTACTTTATTCTCATAGCACCCTTAAAACATTTGCATCGATTTCATATGAAAATTCATATGTCCATAATTTACTTCTTGAGGCTCAAACCCCATTTTCAATCATCAATGATTAGAAAACATGGGCTTTATATGGATTTCATCACAAATATATATAAATCTTGCATTATACTCATAAAACACTTGCTTTATACTCATAAACCCACATCATATGATTCACAACTTAAAAACATAGGGGATTACAAGGGTTCATGGGGAAAGCATCAGAAAATCATCATGTATTATCAATTCATGTATAACAGATCATAATTCAATCATATAAATCAATAATCAAAAGAACCCATGGTGAATGAAGAAAACCCTAACTCAATTATGAAATTCTACCTTTAGAAATAGAGAATTTAGGAACTCAATGGATGAAGGTAATCCATTGATGAAAATTATCATACCTTGACTCCAAATTCTATCCTTCAATGGAGGAATTAAAACCTTTTCCTAAAACCCTTGCTGAATCCTTCTTCTTCTTTTTCTTCTGCAAGTTTCTAGAGAGAGAATTATATAGGAGAAGATTTGGTTTTCTTTTGTGAATTTTGAAGAATGAAGTAAATGGGCTAATATTGGGGGTTGAAAATACTTATATAGGGGTCTTAGTGAAGGGTAAGACGACGTAGTATAGGAACTAATTAATTTGGAAAAGACCCAACTGCCCCTCAAAACAACTGCCAGTGGACCACCAACAGACCCAGCCGATGAATCATCGTCTGACCTATGGTTCTGTCCTAGTGGACCGTCGTTCATGGTCAGAGACCTGATTTTTGTCCTACAAAGCATGGACCCTAACCACGGACCGTGGTCTGACCTATGGTCCGTAGGTCGAGCTGTTGTCCTGGACCTCAAATCAGGGTGGCTAACCCACGGACCCTCCTACGTTCCGTGGTTCAACCCGCGGGCCGTGGTTAGCCTCCATGGCTGGCAACTGCAGCCTTCCAAAAATCTGGTTAACTTCCCTTTTTTGGATACGGGGTGTTACAATATCTCCCCGGTATGAGCATTCGTCCTCGAATGAGATTTAAACCTGTTATAAAATATTTGGACAGGAACTACCAACCCAACCTAAGAATGCAATGCAGGTAACCAGGGAGGAACTATCAACTCCAAGCTAGGACGTTCTCAAAACATCACAAGAGGGGTAAATCTAAATCTAACAGCCCATCATGCATGCAATTCACATATACAAGGAGTAAAGATCAACTACAACCTAAACAAACTCAAATGCATTATAAGGAAGTAGGAACTACATCTAACAACCCAATATGCATGAATTTTCAAAATTTCTCATGTACAAGGAAGAACTACCATCTCTAAGTCAAAAGCATGTTCAACACAATCTCATGGACTCTATATGCAATTGACTTTAAAAAGCATAGCTAAAGCATGTTCGTAAATTTACCTTATGAAGTTTATAGGCTACTCATACTCAATGCACAACAACATGAGGAAAATCAAACATGTAAACTCATTTTCTTTCAAAACACAAGTTTTCATGAACATGCATAACAATAAGAAAATCATGGAAACACATTAAAACTGATGACCCCAAAAACAAAGGTCAAACTAGGAGGAACTCATTACCTTAAGCTAGAGTATGAGTAGAAGGAAAGAGATGAGTGTATTGGGACATCACATCGGCCTCAGCCTCCCAAGTAGCACCCTCAACTAACTGATTCTTCCACAAAACATTCACTGAAGAAACTTCCTTGTTCCTCAACCTCTTAACTTGCCGTTCTAAAATTCAACCGAGACTTCCTCATAAGAAAGACTTTAATAAACTCCCAACCCTTCCAAGGAAACTATGGATGTCGTCTCACTAACTGATTTCTTCAACATAGAGAGTTGGAAAATCGGATGCACCGTTGCTAACTCATTTGGCAAATCTTATTCATAACCAACCTTCCCAATACGCCTCGAAATCTAATATAGGCCTACATATCAGGGACTCAACTTCCCTTTCTTACCAAACCTCATTACACCCTTTATGGGTGAGATTTTTATGTAAACCCAATCATGAACATTGAACTCAAGATCCCTTCTTCTCACTACATATGACCTTTTCTGACTTTGAGCCATTTTCAACCTTTCTTTAATAAGTCTAACCATCTCTATGGCCTCATGTACCAATTCGGTACTTATTAGGTCAACTTCACCCACCTCAAACAAACCAATATGAGATATGCACCTCCTTACATATAGTACCTCAAATGGAGCCATATCAGTACTCGAGTGATACCTATAATTATAGGCAATTCAATCAATGGAAAATGGTCATCCCAATTACCATTCAAATCAATCGCACAAGCTCTCAAAATATCTGCCAATGTTTGGATAGTACGCTACGCTTGCTTATCGGTTTGGGGATGAAAAGCCATACTAAGCATAACCTTATTTCCAAGACCTTATTGGAATGACTTCCAAAACTGAGAACTTAATTGGGTACCACGATCGAAAATAATGGACAAAGGCACTCCATGCAACCTTACCATATCTCTCAAGTATAGCTTGAAATGGTCCTCTGCCGAATAAGAAACCTTTACGGGAAGGAAATGAGACGATTTCATCATTCGATCTACTATTACCCTAATAGAGTCATGTTGTCGCCAAATGCGAGGTATCTTGGGATAAACAAACTGGCTTCTGATGCTTAACCTTAACGTTTTTCCAATTTGGACACTTAGCCACAAATCCCGCAATATCTTTCTTCATCCCATTCAACAAAAAGACCTCCCGCAAATCACCGTACATCTTGGTGATTCCCGAGTGAATAGAATGCCGCAAACTATGGGCTTCTGTCAAGATTTGTTCCGTCAAATCATCAACATTTGGAACACACAAACGACCTTGGTATCTAAGCACACCATCTCCCCCTTGGGAGAAAGCCTCAACGGATTTCATAAGTACCGCCTCTTTCAATTCTACCAAAATTGGATCAAGACCTTGCTTGGTTTTCACATCCGCCACAAAAGACGATTCAGAACCATTGTGAACCATAAAATCACCTTTGGTGGAGTCCACTAGTTGAACACCTAACCGAGCCTATCTATGAACATCTCGCACCAACTTTTTCTTTTCTTCTTCAATATGAGCAACACTACCCATAGATAACCGACTAAGAGCATCTGCTACCACATTAGCTCTATTGGGGTGATAAATAACTCTTATGTCGTAATCTTTCAATAACTCAAGTCACCTTCTTTGGTAAAGATTCAAATACTTTTTATTAAACACATATTGCAAACTCTTGTGGTCGATAAAAACATCAACATGAACCCCATATGAGTAATGCCTAAAAATCATTAAGGCAAAAACAACCGCCGCTAATTCAAGGTCATGGGTAGGATAATTCTTCTCAAGAATTTTAAATTTCATTGAGGAATAGGCAATAACTTTCCCACTTTGCATGACTATACACCCTAGCCCAATTCTTGAGGCAGCACAATAAACCACAAAACCATATGTTCCCTCCAGTAAGGTCAAAACCGGAGCGGAAGCAAGTCTATCATCCAATTCTAGGAAACTATTTTCACATCCTTCAATCCATAAGAACTTAGCCTTATTTTGAGTCAGACCCATCAAAGGAGAGACAATAGAAGAATACCCCTCAACAAACCTTTTATAATAACCAACTAAACCTATGAAACTTCTAATATCCAAAGGAGTTAGAGGTCTAGGTCAACTCTTGACCGCATCCGTCTTCTTAGGATCTATCTCAATACCCTTACTTGAGAGAATATGACATAGAAAGCTACGGATCTCAACAAAAATTTACATTTTCTAATCTTTGCAAAAAGTTGTTGGGCCTTAATAATTTGCCACACGATCTTCAAATGATCAATATGCTCATCCTCACTCCTTGATTAGATCAAAATATCATCAATAAACATAATCACAAACATGCCAAGTTATTGTCTAAACACTATATTCATCAAGTCCATAAACACTGTCGGAGGACTAGTCAAACCAAAAAACATTACTAGGAACTCATAATGACCAAACGGAGTTCAAAAATCCATCTTCGCAATGTCATCTTCTCTCACCTTCATTTGGTGATAACCTGATCGAAGATAAATATTAGAGAGATAACTTACCCCTTGAGGTTAATCAAATAAATCATCTATCCTTGGAAAAGGATACTTATTCTTAATAGTCACCTTGTTCAATTGACGATAGTCAATACATATACGAAGAGAACCATCCATCTTTCTAACGAACAAATTTGGAGCACCCTATGGAGAGATGCTTGATCGGATGAAACTCTTATCCAACAAATCTTTCAATTGTTCTTTCAACTCCTTAAGTTCTGCCGGAGCCATACGATAAGCAGTAATAGAAATAGGTTGCGTCTTTGGGAGAAGGTTAATACCGAAGTCTATTTCCCGCCTGGGAGGAATACCGGGTAGATCATCTCGGAACACTTCCAAAAACACATTTACAACGGGGTCCTACTCAAGTGAAGGGTTTTGGGAATCTACATCCCTCACCCTCACTAGATGGTTAATGCAACCTTTAAAAATCATCTTTCTAGCTATAAGACAAGAGACAAATTGACCCTTAGGCATAGAATTTCCCCCTTTCAACTCTAGGACATGCTCATTTGGAAACTGAAACTTGACTACACGAGTTCTACAACCAATAGAAGCATAACAAGAGTGCAAAAATCCATACCCAAGATAACATCAAAAATTAACGTATCAAGCTCTACCAAGTCAACAAGAGTAACTCGTTGGGACAAGGAAATGGGACACTTTCTATAGACCATCTTAGCCACCATAAAATAACCAAAGGGGTAGAGATAAAAAAAAAAGGTTCTAACAACACATTAGGCCACATATGGCGTCACAAAAATAAAGTAGCACCAGGATCAAGTAAAGCATATTTATCAAGTTATAAAACTTTCCACGTACTGGTAACCACATCCAGAGAACCCTCTCGCTCCTCACGAGTCTGAAGTGCACAAAAATGGTTTTTCTTAGTAGCATTGGAACACAAACCACTAGAAGGATCTTGCTTGCCCTCTCTTCCTTTAGTCGTAAACATCAGGAGATCCCTCATTTTTTTACCACTTTTACCATAACCATAAAAACCATCCGTACTGACTGTGCACTTGCCATCGTGTTTATTTGCACAGTTAGTACAAGTAAACGTGGATAATGAAGATCCACAACCATTATCTCCTTGAGGCTTTGGGTTAGACACCCTATCTTTGTAGAACTTTTGGGGAGCATTGGAGGAATATCGGCCGGAAAATCTTTTGTTGGAAACTAAGATGACATTGTCCATCAGACGTTGCATGAGAGAAATCTCCATCATTGGTCTTATCCCTCTTTACCTCTCTAGACATTTCCTTAAGTTTTTCCTTCTCAATTTGTTGTGCATACCTGATGAGATGAGAGATATCCATGTCATGAATGAGCATGGCGGTTTGGACTCTTTAACTACCATTTCAGACACAATCGGAATGAACTTAATCATTATAGCCCTTGAATCCGCAACCATTGTTGTAGCATATTTTGACCATTAAGTGTACTTTAGAGCATACTCCCTCACACTCAAGAACCTTCACTTTCCTAATCTCTAGGGGAAAGACCTTATAAAAATGGCTTTGAACTTCTCCCAATCAAGAGGACCTGCATCTTTCGATCTTTCTTCTTTCCATTGCTTATACTATTTTAGAGCAACTCCCTTTAGTTGATAAGCGGCCAACTACTCTTTTTCCAATGGTGTAATTCCCATGATCATCAAAACCTTATAGACCTCGTCAATAAGCTCTTGAGGATATTCCTCAACTTTAGGAGGATGAAACTCCGGAAGATTCATCCTTGTGAAGTCTCTCACTCTTGAAGTCGTTGTAACCACATTCGGGTTCACAAGAACAACAACATCCATATTTGCTTGGGCAATAACCGCTTGAGCCAACACTTCGAAAGCAACCCTAACCTCTGCATTGTATACTTGTTCGGCCAAAGGATCAATCGAAACTTGAGAAGCTTGGGGAGGAGCTTCTTTTTCCTCATTCTGCCTCACGTTCTTTCTAGCATAAGCTCTTCGGGTAGCCATCTCCTTAAAAACATAGGAAAATGATTAGGATAGAGACTTTATAGAGTTATACTATATCACACGAATTAAGAGTAATGAAAAAAAATGGATTTTCCTACTCATCTTGTACCCTTTCATTCATAAATGTGGCGCAATTCACACTTATGAACAATACTCTACTATACGTGGCTTATGAGATAACCTAGGACAATTCTAAACCTTGTGCTCTGATTACCAAGTTTGTCACAACTCAGGGGTACCCCCTAGATGTAACATGGCATATAGAACACCGAAGGGCTCTATACAAGCCACTTAGTTCTCGTAACATAAGAAATAATACAATAAGACTAAAACAATAGTCCAAGTCCAAAACATTTTATAAAAGTAAAGCAGAAGTCTAAAACACTTGTCTCATCAAAGACATCTAAAACAATAGAATAAAATTGGGCCTAGCCCATACATCATGTCCAAAAGTGAAATACAAAAAAGAAAATAAAACAATAAATCCAAATTAAAAGCATGAGGACTCACCAAAGCTCGGGAAATCACGAACTCAACTACTAGCCTCGATACTCGAAAACTTCTCTGTCGAACCCTACATTTGAAACAAATATAGGCAAGAGTATGTGTTAGTACAAAATAGTGTACCAAGTATGAAAGTCATGCATAAAATATTTAAAACATGCTAAAAGTGACATTTCATTTCATGACATGTAATTGACCAAGCTAAACATGATATAAAAGAGTTATAAAACATAGCCAATGCAAGTAATCTTCTTCTTTAAAACCATTGAACTCAAGTCAGATATTTATTGACCCTGTGTCTCCCACGCCAAAAAGAGTTCTCCTACTTTCGAAGGTAGAACCATGAACTACCAGCTTAAGTGGATCCACTAGCTATTCAACCTATGGGATAAAGCTATTGCTTCTAGAAACCCGACTACTTTTATGAGAGATCGTCCATCTAATAAGATTTTCCTTTAGAAACCCGGCCTGCTCTACGGGAGAGCTTCCATTCCATCATCAATATCTACTCGGTAATAAGCATAAAACCCATGGAATAGTATTTTCTTCCTTGACCCCATTATTCATGAAAAGTTATCCTTGGACAACCAATACAAGCTTGTTCATTAGGATAACTCTTACTCTTGAGTCATTTAAGTAACAAAGCCTTTCAACCAAAGAACCATTTCAATGTGAGAAAACCATTCACATCATGATTAGGTTGTTAATGAGAAAGTACCTTGAACAACACAACAACAACATCATTATTGGTACTTTAATCTCAAAGCACCCTTAAACATTTGCTTAGATTTCGTAAGAAAATGCTTAAGTCCATAATTTACTTGTTGAGACTAAAAATCAATTTTCAATCATCAATTATTAGAAAACATGGGCTTGATATGTATTTCATCACAAGTACATGTAAAGCTTGCATTACATGCCTAATTTCATAAAACACTTGCTTTATACTTAAAATACAACATTATATGATTCATAACTTCAAAATAGAAGGGATTGCATGAGTCCATGGGGAAATAAATCATCATAAAATCATCACGCATCATCAATTCATACATAAGAGGTCATAATTCAATCTTATAAATTAATAATAAAAAGAACCCATGGTGAATGAAGAAAACCCTAACTCAATTGGGGAATTCTAGCTTTTGAAATAGAGTATTTGGGAAATACATGGATGAAAGGAATCCATGGATGAAAATTATCATACCTTGACTCCAAATGGTAGCCTTCAATGGAGGAATTGGAACCTTAGCTTGAAACCCTAGATGCATCCTTATTCTTCTTCTTCAAGTTCTGGAGATAGAATTATTTGGGAGGAGATTTTCTTTTCTTCTGTGAATTTGGAAGAATGAAGTAAATGGGCTAATTTGGGTGTTGAAACTACTTATATTGTGGTCATGGTGAATGGTAAAACAACGTAGTATAGGAACTAATTAATTAGTGAAAGACCCAACTACCTCAAAAAATAATTTCCAGGTGATCACCAACGGACCCTAGTCAACGGACTGTTGTCTGACCTACGGTCCGTCTTGGTGGACCATCGTTTATAGTCAAAAACTTGATTTTTGTCCTTCAAACCACGGACCGTGGTTAGACCTATGGTCCGTATGTTGAGCGATTGTCCTGGACCTTAAATGACATGGCAGGGTGGCCAATCCACGTGCCCTCATACAAGCCGTGGTTGGCCTTCGTGGCTGGCACTTGCAACTTCCCAAAAAATCTAGTTACAATTTTAACCCCCAAATTTCCCTAATAGAAATCATTCTCTCAAATTTCTAGAAGAAGAACAAGTCTCCTCTCAAAATACTTCTCTCTCTATAAAGTTTGAAGAACAAGGATTTAACCTAGGGTTTCAAGTCAAGTCTCCATTCCTCCATTTAAGATGAGCAATTTTCTTTGAGGTATGATAGTTATCAACCATTGATTCATTCCATTCAGGGTGTTCCCAAATTCTCCTATTTTTAAAGATGGAAATCACCAAGTGAATTAGGGTTTTCTTCAATTACCATGGGTTCTCTTGATTATTGATTTAAATGATTAAATAATGATCTCTTTTGCATGAATTGATGAAATACTATGATTTTATGGTGATTCCCCCATGAACCCATGAAATCCTAATGTTATTTTCAAGTTATGATCATATAATGTTGGTCTTGCATAATGACGGAAGAGTTCTATAAAATCAAGCATGTATTGATATAATCACATGAATTAACGATGAAATGCATGACTAACCCATGTTTTCTAGAAGTTTATGATTGAAAGTGTGTTTTGAATCTTGCAAGATGAATTATTGAAGTATGCATGCTTTTATGAACGATGCTTTAAGAGTGAGGTATCAATGATGATGGTGTTGTTGTTTTTTTCCATAGGAATTCTCATATACCCATAATAGTATGATTGCGAAAGGTTTTCTCACATAAAGGATTGTAAGGTTGAAAGATCTTCTCACCTAATCGAATCAAAGATAAAGAACTATCCTAATGAAAACTAGCTGGGATTGGCTATTGAATGATACATTTACGAGGATAACTTATGACTTAGCTTGGATTGGAAAAACAATGTGCCCTTCTGTGCCCTTCCATGAATAATAAGAACAAGTAAGAAATGAATATTCCGTGGGATTTATGCTTTGCACGGAGAGGATATTGCGATGGAGGCTCTCCTGTTAGTATAGGTTGGGTTTCTAGAAGAAATCTTTTTATCCCTTATATATGTGCCTCCCATAGGATGATTTTCTAGATAGACATTAGCTAGTGGATGCACTTAAGCTAGATGTTCATTTTCCTTACCTTGGAAAGTAAGACAACCCTTTTTGGTGTGGGAGACACCGGGGGATCATGCTATAGCTCACATGGTCTTTATGTCGCTAAAGGCTACTTGCTACAATAATAATGAACTAGGGTTACTTCAAGAAATATCTCATATGTGTTCAAATGTTTTCAAGATGTTAACTTGCATTGACCATGTTTTATGACTTATGTTTTCTAACCCTTCTTATATCATGTTTTAGTTTGGTAAATTGTTATATCATCAAATGTCCTATTTTGGCATGATTTAAATGTTTTATGCATGGTTTTCATACTTGGTACATTGTTTTGCACTAACGCATACTCCTGCCTATATTGCCCCAAATGTATGGTCTGACAGTTTAGTTTCTTAGTTTCCTGGCTAGGGGTTGATTAGAGAGATTCTGAGCTTTGGTGTGTCCTCATTCTTTGAGATTGGAGTTTATTTTTTTCAATTCTTTATCACTTTTAGTTTTGTACATAATGTATGGTTTAGGCCTAATTTCATTCTATTGTAATAGATGGCTAATGAGACAAGTTTTTTAGAATTCCACTTTTGTTTTATAAAAACTATTGAGAATTGAAATGTATTTCTTTAACTCTTTGTTCTATTTCATATGTTATGAATGTTAAGTTGCTTGTATGGAGCTTCTCGGGGTTCTATACGCCATGTTACATCTATGGAATACCCCTAGGTTGTGACAAACTTGGTAATCAGAGCACAAGGTTTATAATGGGGCTAGGATGTCTCATAGGCCACCTCAAGTAGAGTCTTGTTCATGAGTATGAAGCACAACATATTTATGTATGTGAGGCTACAAGATGTGTAGGAAACTTCACTTATTTCATTGCTCTAAAGTAGTGCGATAGAGTTTAATACTATAAGGTCTCCCTCATAATCTTTATCTCATGCTCTATAGGATATGGCTACTTGAAGTGATTATGCCAGAAGGAATGTGAGGTAGAATGTTGAACAAAAAGCTCCTCTTTAAGCTACTCAAGCTTTGGTCTACCCTTTGGACGAGGAAGTGACTAATGTGGAGTTTAGGGTTGCTTTTCAAGAGTTGGCTCAAGCTGTGGCGGCCCAAACAGGGAGGTTGTGGTTCCCGTGAACCCAAATGTGGGTACGGTGGCATTTATAGTGAGGGACTTCACAAGGATGAATCCTCTGGAGTTTCATGGTTCTAAGGTTTGGGAATATCCTGAAGAGTTCATTGATTAGGTTTACAAGGTGTTGATGATCATGGGAGTGACGCCGGTGTAAAAGGTGGAGTTGTTCACTTAAAAACTTAAGGTGCGGCTCAAATATGGTACAACAAATGGAAAGAAAGGAGATCAGAAGATGCGGGTCTTCTTGATTCGGAGAAGTTTAAGGCTTCTTTCCATGATAGATTATTTCCCCTTCAAATGAACAAAACAAAGGTGCTTGAGTTCATCAACATTAATCAAGGAGGTATGAGTGTGATGGAATATGCTTTGAAACTCACACAATTGTCTAAATATGCCTCTTCAATGATTGTCAATTATAGGGCAAGGATGAGTAAGTTCGTTTCGGCTGTGTCTGAAATGGTGGTTAAGGAATGTCGTACCACCATACTCATTAATGACATGGTCATCTTTCTTCTCATCGTTCATGTTCAACAAATCGATTAGGTGAAACTTAAGGAAACATCTAGAGAGACAAATAGGGCTAAAACCGGTGATGGTAATTTCTCTCATGGAGGTCCGATGGACATGGTCGTCCTAGATTTCGATAAAGTTTTCCGATCAAAGGTTACTCCAATGCTCCTCTTAAATTCAACAAAGATAGGGTGTCTAAACCTAAGCGTCATGGAGGAAATGGTAGTGGATCTTTATTACCTGTGTCTTCTTATGCTAGGTGTGGAAAGAATCATTAGGATAATTGCCTAGCTAACACGGATGGTTTCTTCAGTTGTGGTAAAAGTAGTCATAAGATGAGGCATTTCCCAATGCTCACGGCTAAATGAACAGAGGGCAAGAAAGTTCTTCCTTGTGGTTCCTCTTCAAATGTTCCTAAGAAAAACCGACTCTATGCACTTCAGACTCATGGTGAACAGAGGGTTCTCCCATCGTAGTTATCGGTATGTTTAAAGTCTTCCAACTTGATTTTTATGCTTTACTTAATCTCAGTTCTACCTTCTCTTTTGTGACACCATATGTGGCTATGAAGTTTTACGTTCTTTCGAAAGTGTTGTTAGATCCTTTTTATGTCTCTACCCCTATCGGTGATTGTACTGTGGCTAAGAGGGTCTATAGAAAGTGTCCCATTTCCTTGTCCCATAGAGTTACTCTTGTTGACTGGTAGATCATGATTCGCTAGATTTTGATGTTATCCTTGGTATGAATTGGTTGCATTCTTGTTATGCTTCTACTAATTTTAGGACTCGTATAGTCGAGTTTCAATTCCCTAATGAGCCTATCCTTGAGTGGACAGGGGTAATTCTATGCCCAAGAGTCAGTTTGTCTCTTGTCTTAAAGCTAAAAAGATGATTTCTAAGGGTTGCATTTACCATCTAGTTAGGGTGAGGGATGTAGATTTTTAAACCCCTACTATGTAGTCCGTCCTCATTGTTAATGAGTTTCCAGAAGTGTTCTTAGATGACTTACCTGATATTCCTTCCCAGAGGGGAAATAGACTTCGGTATTGACCTTCTTCTTGATACACAATCTATTTCTATTCCTCCTTACTTAATGGCTCTAGTAGAACTAAAGGAGTTGAAAGAACAATTAAAATATGTGTTTGGTAAGGGTTTCATCTGACAGAGTATCTCTGCATGGGGTCCTCCAGTTTTGTTTGTTAGAAAGAAGGATGGTTATCTTAGTATCTGCATTGATTATCATCTGTTGAACGAGGTGACCATTAAGAATAAGTATCCTCTTCTAACGATAGATGATTTATTTGACTAACTTCAAGTAGCAAGTTATTTCTCTAAGATTGACCTGCAATCGGTGTATCACCAATTGAGGGTGAGAGAAGATGATATTTCGAATACGACTTTTCAAACTCGATATAGTCATTATGAGTTTTTGGTATTGTTGTTTGGGTTGACTATGCTCCGACTGCATTTATCGATTTGATTAATACAGTGTGTAGAAAATACCTTTACATGTTTGTAATTGTGTTCATTGATGACATATTGATCTATTCAAGAAGTGTTAATGAGCATATTGATCATTTGAGGATCGTGTTGCAAATTCTTAAGGACCAACAACTCTCTGTCAAGTTTAGCAAATGCGAGTTTTGGTTAAAGTCTATAGCCTTTCTTGGTCGTATTCTTTCAAGTAAGGGTATTGAGGTAGACCCTAAGAAGAAGGATGCGGTCAAGAGTTGGCCTAGACCTCTATCCCCTTCGGATATTAGAAGTTTCTTGGGTTTAGCTGGTTACTACAAAAAGTTTGTTGAGGGGTGCTCTTTGATTGCCTCTCCATTGACGGCTGTGACACAAAAGAAGGCTAAGTTCATATGGTCTGAAGCGTATGATACGAGTTTCAAAGAGTTGAAGGATAGACTTTGTAACAGCCCGAAAATGCTAACAAGAGTCGCATGTCGATAAACCACTGCTTAATTACTACAATATGTTTTATTCTCATTTTGGGAACTTGAAATAATGTTATATATGCAACCTTGCTTAAAATAATTGTCATCGTAATTTAATGTATTGTATGGGGGTATTTGCGTAATGTTTTAATTAGAAATATGTATAGTTTTAAAAGGAGGTGAAGGATGTATATATATATAGGTGTATATGTATGCATTTGGACAGCACACAATTATTTGGGCAGGCAACTTTTAGGGACAGCTGTGTATATGATAAGAACCTCTTGTGTTACTATATTTTGACACTTCCTCTTAGGAAATTCATCTCAGCTGAAGTATAAGTCCCTTAGAACATTATCTAACCTGTTGTTCTTCAATATAACAAGAGAAAATGTTGGTCCTTTTGGCTGGAAATCGAGTTACACTCTTCTCTTTGGTAAGTGGTAAAACCTGTTTTTGAGCTGGGTAGCGTTTAGTAGATTAGGCATATATTGTTCTATAGAACTTTGTTTACTGTGAATAAATATGATTTGGAAAGATAATTTGTATATTTACAACTCTTATGTTTATGTTAAACTCCATTTTAGTTGTTATGGATTCGAAATATGGGACGCATCATAGGACAAGTTCTGTCCAGATTCTAAAGTTTGAAATCCTGTATGGACAACTGTTAGTGTTTTGAGTATATCTTTTTATCCAAAATACATTTTGCGGTAATTCTTGGTTGTTTGTAACCTTAAGAGAGGTACCTACATCTTTCATGAAGAGTATACAGTCCAGTTTTTCCGTTTGCCATTTCAAATCTTAGTTGCGACATGAGGCACTAGGATGGCCAGAAATTACTGTTTTGGGAGCATAGTCGTATTTGTACAAGCTAGGCTTACTTGTGATGATAACCCTATTTTATGTCATCATTATTGAGCTTCTAGAAAGTAAATAAGTTATTGAATTCATTTTTTAAGGTTGTATATCCTTGTGTACAAGTTCAAGACTTTGATACGCTGCTTGGTCTACGGGTTGACTTGTGGAGTTTTGTTGGACTGTTTGTGTGCTATAGAACTGAGGTTTGTGTATAAACTTATACTTGTACTCTTTTTACCTGCTGGTATAGGTGAAATTTATCTTGGTACCTTGGTTACATCTTGTCACTTTGCATTGTCGTATTGGTATTCTTTAATACATTAAAGACGCTTGTGTAACTCGCCCACTTGTACGGATTGTCTGATCACTTGGCACTCTTGTTGGGACCTTGTCCTTCTTGTGGCTATGACTTCTTCACTCTTGGTATGCCTCTTGGTTCAGATTATTTGCCATCTTGACTCTGGATTGTTAGTTCGTCTTAAGAATGGAAGTTGTCCATTTTAAGTACGAACTAGGAAGCCATTTATAATATGGTTCTTGGTTCTCTTGATTATTGAGTTCTGACCCTTCTTGATATAGGGCATCAGCCCTTCTTCATACCTGCTCGTGCTTGGTGTGACGACATGATGTATATATTGGGTGAGCCTTGTTATTCAATCTCTTAAAAAGTTGTGCTATGAACAGTCTTGACATTTAGACCTTTAATTATCAATCTTGATACTCCTTGTATATTGTTTAGTTGATTTATTGATTTTGATTCGTTCGTACTGCCCTTGACTTGAGAATGATAACGTGGTGAATTTGAGGGCTCCAAACCTATAGTTTTTACACCACTAAGCTATATGCTTAGCGATAGTTGTTTCTATCATAGGGACTGTTCGCGATGATGCTTGATGTTGTCCATTGAAGATGGAGATTTTGAAAGGCTTAAGGAAGATCACATTTGCATATACGCATATATATTTTGTATAAACCTTGGGATTTGTACATGATCTTTGTGTTGTATATTTACATGAGATTTTGAGGGTTGATTTGATCATGTCACCATGGGTTGAAATATAAGTATGGTTATACGTTTTTATCTTTTGGGATGTGTAAACCCAAGTCTTGTAATATACTAATTTGCTATATGTCTTGAAAGTTGTGTGAAGCATGAGCCGGCTGATTTCGGTACTCAAAAGCTTGTGATATTCTTGTTATTTCACCCTCGCATGTGAGGTTAATATATGCATGAAGATCTGGTCGGTTATTTGCTTAATTTTTTTTTAAGTTGGAGTTCGTTATGAATCTAATCCCTCTACTAGATTAAAATCAGTTTGCCCTCATTAATCAGTTTTGAATGTCGCAAGTAGTTAATTACATTTCTTTTATAAGTAGTGGTATCATTTTGAAAGGGTCGCTACAAACTTACTTCCACTTCGGTGTTAAATTTACCAGATAGGACCGGTGGTTTAGTTGTTTATTGTGATGCCTCAATAATTGGGCTAGGGTGTGTGCTTATGAAAATTGGTAAAGTTATTGCCTATCCCTTAAGGCAACTTAAGATTCATGAGAAGAATTATCGTACTTATGACCTTGAACTAGTAGCGGTTATTTTTGCCTTAAATATTTCGAGGCATTATCTGTATGGTTTACATGTATATGTGTTTACCGACCACAAGAGTTTGCAATAAGTATCTAATTAGAAAGATCTAAATCTTCACCGAAAAAGGTTGTTTGAGTTATTGAAGGGTTATGATATGAGTGTTCTTTTTCACCCCGGTTAAGAAAATGTAGTGGCGGATGCTCTTAGTCGTTTATCTATGGGTAGTGTTGCTCATATTGAGGAAGGTAAGAAGGAGTTAGTTCGAGATGTTCATAGATTGGTCGGATTTGGTGTTTAGTTAGTGGACTCTACCAGGGGTGGTGTTATGATCCACAATGGTACAAAATTGTCTCTTGTGCCGGATGTGAAAGCCAAGAAAGGTCTTGATCCAATTTTGGTTGACTTATATATAGGAAGCCGTGCTTAAAAAATCCGTTGAGGCTTTCTCCAGAGTGGGAGATGGTGTACTTCGATATTAAGATCATTTGATTGTTCCTAATGTTGATGAATTGAGGGAATAAATCTTATCAAAAGCCCACAGTTCTCGGTATTCAATTAAATTGGGAGCCACCAAGATGTACCGTGATTTATAGGAGGTCTATTACTGGTATAGGAGTATGAATGATATTGAGGAATTTCTGACTAAGTGTCCTAATTGTCAACAAGAGAAAGGTGAGCATAAAAAACCCAGAGGTTTGTCCCGAGACATTAACATTCGTACTTTGAAGTGGAAGATGTGAATATGGATTTTCTCATTAGTTTGCTTCGCACCCGGTGACAACATGACTCGCTTTGGGTTATAGTTCATCTAATGACAAAATCGGCTCATTTCATCCCCGTCAAGGTTTCTTATTCGGTGGAGGATTATGCTAAGTTGTACTTGAGAGAAATGGTAAAGTTTCATGAAGTGCCTTTGTCCATTATTTCCGATCGTGGTACCCAACTCACTTCTTAGTTGTGGAAGTCTTTCTTAAATGGTCTTGGTACTCGTGTTAAGCTTATTATGGCCTTTCATCCCCAAACAGGTGGGCAAGCAGAGCATACTATCCAAAATTTGGAAGACATGTTGAGAGCTTGTGTGATTAATTTTAAGGGTAACTGGGATTACCATTTGCCATTGATTCAGTTTGCTTATAACAATGGCTATTACTCGAGTATTGCTATCGCTCCATTTGAGAAATTGCATAGTAGGAGGTATAGGTCTCCTATATGATGGTTTGAGGTGGGTTAAGTGGCCCTAATAGGTCCCAAGTTGGTACTTGAGTCCATAGAAAAGGTTCGACTGTTTAGAGAAAGGTTGAAAATAGCTGAAAGTCGACAAAAGTAATATGTCGTTGTAAGAAGTAGTGATCTTGAGTTTGATGTTCATGATTGGGTTTACTTGAAAATTTCACCAATGAAGGTTTTAATGAGGTTTGGTAAGAAAGGGAAGCTTAGTCCCCGATATGTCAGCCCATATAAGATTATGAGGCATTTGTAAGGTTTCTTAAGAGCTAGAGTTGTCTAATGTATTAGCATCGGTGCATCGAGTTTTCCATGTCTCTATGTTGAATTAATGGGTTGGTGATCTAACATCTACAATTCCCTTAGTAGGTTTGGGGGTTAAGGAGAATCTTTCTTATGATAAAGATCCAATTGAAATTTTCAACCGGAGAGTCAAGAAGTTGAGAAATAGTTCCTTCCGTAAAGGTGTTATAGAGGAATCAGCTAGTTGAGGGTGCTACTTGGGAGGCCGAGGCTAATACGAAGTCCCGATTTCCTCATCTCTTTCTTTCTACCCCTACTCTAGCTTGACGTTATGGGTCTGTCATTGTTAACTCTTTGTTTGGTGTCATGCGGCTTAGATATTTCCATGATTCTTCAAGTTGCATGTTCATGAAAAAACTTATGATTTTAGAAAATGAGCTTATTGGATTGATCTCTACATTTGTATGTGCATTTGGTATGAGTTGCATATAGACTACATGTTATGATGATTTGAGCATGCTTTAGCTTGGAGTTGATGTTTCCTCTTTGTATATGTGCATTCATTAGATTGCATTCATGTTCAGTTGCTGGATTTAGTTCCTATCTTCCTTATGATATTTTAAATACGTCCTAGCGTGGAGTTGATATTCCTTCTTGGTTGTGTGCAGTTTTATGATGTTTCATGCATAATGGGTTGCTAGTTTGGAGTCCTTTGCCCTTAAGATGTCTTGAATCTCATTTAAGGAAGAATGATCCCAAAGGGGAGATAATGCAACACCTCATATTTGAGATAGGGCAAGTTACAGTTTTCAGAACTTCTTGTTGCCATCCGACGGAGGCCAACAACGGCCCGTGGATAAGACCACGTAGCATAGATGTGGTTCGTGGTTGGTCACCCCAATAATGCTCAAAATCCCAAAACCATGGCCTTGACCAACAGACCGTTGTTAGATCTATGGTCTGTGGTTTTATGATTCGTAGTTCGTAACCCAAATTCTATTTTTTTAAGTTGTTGATGGTTATGTAGGACTGACCGTCGGTCATGGGTCGTTATTGGTAAGTCGACAGTTATTTTTAAGGGCAGTTGGGCCTTTTCGTACTATGTCGTTTTATCCTTCACTAAGACCCCTAAATAAATATTTTAACACCCAAATTTCTTTAATAGAAATCATTCTCTCAAATTTCTAATAGAAGAACAAGTGCCATCTCAAAAAAATTTCTCTGTCTAGAAAGGTTGAAGAAGAAGGATTCAACCTAGGGTTTCAACACAAATCTCAATTCCTCCATTGAAGATAAGCAATTCACTTTGAGGTATAATAGTTTACATCCATGGATTCCTTACATTTATGGAGTTCCCATATTCTCCTATTTTTAAAGTTAGAAATTCCCAATTGAGTTAGGGGTTTCTTCAATTGCCATGGGTTCTCTTGATTATTGATTTAAATGATTGAAATATGATCTCTTACGCATGAATTGATGAAGCTCGTGAAATCCTCATGTTATTTTCACATTATGATCATATAATGTGGGTCTAACATTATGAAGGAATATTTTTATGAAATCAAGCAGGTATTGAAAGAATCACATGATTTTTTTATGAAATCCATGACTAACCCATGTTTTCTTGATGTTGATGATTGAAATTGGGTTTAGAACCTTGAAAGGTGAATTATGGAAGTATGTATGTTCTTATGAAGTCTATGTAAATGTTTTAAGGATGCTTTGAGACTGACTATCAATGATGATGTTGTTGTTGTGTTGTTGAAAGGATTTCTCATATAGACATAAAAGTATGATTGTGAAAGTTTTTCTCACATAAAGGATTCTAAGGTTGAAAGGTCTTCTCACATATTTTAATCAAAGATACAGAGCTATCCTGATAAAACCTATCTTGGATTTGTTATAGAATGATACATTTTCATGGATGACTTAGGACCTAGCTTGGATTGCAAAAATGACGAGCCCTTCCATTGAAGAACAAGTAAGAAATGACTATTTCGTGGGATTTATGCTTAGCACTGAGATGATATTGAGATGAAGGCTCTCCTGTTAGTAGAGGTCAGGTTTCTAGAAGCAATCTCCTTATCCCTTACCTATGTGCCCCCATAGGATGATTGTCTAGATAGACATTAGCTAGTGGATCCACTTTAGTTAGAAGTTCATGATCCTTACCTTGGAAAGTAGGATAAACCTTTTCTATGTGGGTGACACCGGGGGGTCGTGTTATAGCTCACATGGTCTCTATGTCGGTTAAAGTTACTTCCCACAACAATAATGAAATAAGGTTACTTCAAGAAGTATCTGATATGTGTTCAAAGGTTTTAAAGATCTTAGCTTGCTTTGACTATGTTTTGTGACTTATGTTTTCTAACCCTTCTTATATTATATTTTAGCTTGGTCAATTTTATGTCATGAAATGTTCTATTTTGGCATGATATTAATGTTTTATGCATGGTTTTCATACTTGGTGCATTGTTTTGTACTAACACATACTATTGCCCACATTTCCCCAAATGTAAGGTCCGCCAGTCAGGTTATTGAGTTTCGTGGCTAGTGGTTGATTAGAGAGATTCTGAGCTTTGGTGTGTTCTCGTCCTTTGAGGATGTAGTTTATTGTTTTAACTTCTTATTTTTAGTTTTGGACATCATATATGGGATAGGCCTAATTTCATTCTATTGTATTAGATGGCTAATGAGACAAAGCATTTAGACTTCCATTTTACTTTTATAAAAACTATTGAGACTTGAAATGCATTTATTTACCTCTTGGTTTTATATCTTATGTTATGAATACTAAGTGGCTTGTATGGAGCCTCTTGCGGTTCTATACGCCATGTTATATCCAAAGTTTACTCATGGGTCGTGACAGGAAGCAATTAACTTTTTTTTAAAATTATGAATAACTTTTTCTGAATGTGCCGGTTGGAGTTCTTATTTTGGAAGAATGACGATTGGGCAAGTGGCAGCCTCACTCGACGAGTCACGAATTCATCCCACAAATCACAAAAATGCATTGCCGTTTGAAAGCCAAGATAGAGGATAGTTCTTGATTATTTGGTGAGACTGCAACCAATTCAGTCATTCAAAGAGTTGAATTGGAGAGGTCTTTCAATCTCGTCCTTTGCATTAATTGAAGGCTGACATTCTGTAAAATTTAGGTGAGATAAAGTCTACTCGGTAAGTGGTCGAGTGGATTGCTGGTGTTAGTACTACTCACTGATAGGCGCGTGAATTTAAGAGTCATTTCTCCATTGATCCTTGAAATCCCAACTTCATCCTATCATTCAATTACCCTTACTCTTCGGTTTTATTATTCTATCAAGTTTTTATGTGCACTAAGGACACTGCTTACTTTTTTTTTTGGGTGAAAGTCTCTCTTCATTGCTTTAATAGTGAATGTTGGTTAGGTCCTCACTCTAATTGTCATGCCCCGAGGCTACCCCTTGGATGTAAACACGAGACCTAGGATCACGATTGACCTAAAGTTAACCCTGAACTAGCATAGCATAAGCAGATAAACATTTCCTAAAATAAGAGATACTGTGCAGAAGCTTAAAACATGAGATAACCTGAAATGGTGGGGAATACCAATACTAGTCAGAAGATAAATACTGGATTACAGTTAATAACACTGGACTATAACTCAAATACTAAAGCTGAATCTAACTATGTCTAAAATAAGCCTCAAACTCCCTAGAGATGTTGGGACATTCCCTAAGCTAACTCAAGCAAAACTGAAACTAAAATGAAAGACTAAATGTAAAAGAACATGCATGTCGTCCTCGAAAAATGAGGACTCACCACCGATACTGTTTAATACGGATCGGGAACCGATCTACGGGTGATCTCAATGATGAGGACTTGAACTTTAATCACAAAAAGATGTAGCACAGAGTATGCGTCAGTACTTGAAAGGTATTGAGCATGCAGGACAAGATAAAACCGAACAAAACATATAACTGAACAAAGCATAACTAAGCAATGACATAACCAAGTACATAACATGTTGATACTGAAATATAATGTAACACCTCGCTAAGTGAAAGAGCTGGAATTAGAAAGAGTCATTTTTGGAAAGAATGAAAAATCAGGAAATTTGTTTAAGTTATGTTAAATTTGAGTTTTGAGTCAACTTGAAATGACCATAACTAGTAGCTCAGAATCAGTTAGGTGTGCTACAAGATACCATAGGAAATATCTTTGAATTATCTTTCCAACACTGCTGAGTTTGCTAAATGCCCATTTGAAATTGTGTTGTCTAGATAAGAAAAGTCAAAACCGGATTTTAGAAAGGTATTATGGTATTTTCATTACCTAATTAAATTATTTCATTTTAGTAAGTTATTTGGGGTCTAGACTAAGTTAGTTCAGTTTACGCAATTGAGAATTATGCTAGGGATTTGAGAGAAGAGAAAAGAGGAGAAAGGAGAAGAAAAGTTCAAGATTCGTCAAGTTCTTGCGATATTGGTTGTGGATTTCGCCAAGGATTCAATCCTATGAGGTATGTGAGTTCACATAATGTTGAGTTTGTTCACCCACGCGTCAAACATGTTTATTTCAGCGTGAATTCATTCTAAAAAGGTTGAAAGTTTGATGTTCTTGAATTTGCTTTCGTTCATGAATTGGGCTGAGATTGAGGAGTTTATTAAATTATTGCGTCAATTTATAGTGTTGTTTTTAGTTAGATTCTTCTGTTCATGTATTGCGTATCTGAAACTAAAGAGGAATTGAGAAAAAAAATCGAATTTAGGCAGATTGGGGTTAGAAAATGAAGAAGGATAAAGTCTAGAGGGAATTGGCGCGCAATTCCGCGTTACAGACTTGCACCCCAGTGAGTAAATTTTTCCTTCGTGTCGCGGAAAGGACCCAGACTCCACTGTCTCAAAATTTATTTCGTGACAAAAAATTAAAATGCATCTCTGTGTCGCGGACTTGTTTCTAGAAAGTGATTTCTTGATTGTTTCTCATTTTTAACGATCTAAAAACACTCTTAAATATCATGAGATCTTTCCTATAACAAATCAAAATCCTTGATACCATAAATTCAAATTAAAGGAAAGTTAAGAGCCAAGTCTAGAGAGTTCTTAGAGTCCTTTCAAAAAACTTTTTTGCAAATGTTTTAAACTATATTTAACACTTGAGTTTTTAGTTAAGTAATAGTACCAAATAAAGTTCATTTCTTCAAAAAGAATATATGGGAACTAAGTATTGCCAAAGAGTAAAGGTATTTCACATTTCAACAAGAGGGGAAACATCGATTTCAAAGAGAGCCTTTGAGATAGTTTTTGACTAATTATCTCAAACCCAAGAAATAGTTTTTTCTTTTGAACAGATGAGCTGAGTATTTTGGGAGTAGTATTGAGCTCCGATAAGGGGACTAGTTCATAATAACTCAAGTCTTCATAAACCATACAGCCATCGTGGGTAGAAAGGGTCTTACTTTTTAGATGATTCCTTAGTGCTTTTTAGCATAGACTAGTACATCCACTTAGTTGAGAGGTTCTATACTCCGTCAAGGTATATGACAGTTCTCGTAGAGTGGTGGAGACAATGTATCATCACATAGCTCATAGTGATGGTTGTCGGGTTTGAGAAACTCCCACAAAATTATATTACTTTATATATAAATTGAATTGTTATTGTATTTTTTTAAATACATAGATTTGTTATTTACAATTTAAATGCTTTATATAAACTATATGTTTACTGTTGTTTATTTATGCATTGAGTTGAGTAAATCTAAGGTTAGTGTTTCTTTCAGAATTCATTTCAAGCTTATGTCATGTTTAGTTTTCCCCTCACATGCTCGTACATTCAATGTATTGATGTCATTTGTCCTACACCATTTTATGATGCAAATACAGGTAATTAGGATCAGCATCCAGTGCCTCATTGATCCAAATGAGCACTCAAAGTCAGTTGGTAGGCCTTCTTGCTTTCCGGAGGACCTCTTTGGTTATATTTTGTTTTATTGCTTTACTAGTTCGTTGTTAGGATGATTGAGGGTCTTGTCCTGACATCCCTCATAGTTATTAGAGGCTTTATAGACACTTAGACGTTATTAGTTCTTTAGTCTTATTCATTTTAGTTGTTTGTTTGAAGACTTGAGTTTGCCTTATTGGCCTGTTTAACGTTTTCTTTATGACATTCTAGTTTGTCATATGGTTTTATCTTTTCTAAGTTAAGTCTTTCGATGAGTAGTAAGACAGGCCAAGGGTTTGCTTGGGGCTAGCAATAGTTCTCGATTGCTAGTCCCACCCAAGGTGTAGGCTCGGGGCATGATACACTTTGTATCAAAGCACAGAGTTCAAGAGTCCTAGGGAGTGTATGAAGCAATTTCCGTAGAGTCCTAGTTATCGGTGTGAAGCACGCCACATCTATAATTAAAAGTCTACGACATTTAGGAACTATCTCATTTCTTTCACATTCATTTCGTGCGATAGAGTTAATCTCTATGAAGTATCTTTCTAACTCGTGCTTCCCCACGTGTCTTTCAGATAATGCCTCCACGAAGAGCTGTCAGACATCAGCCTGCTAGGCGTAATGTCGAAGAAAAATGGTACCTAATGCACCTGAAGTGCAACCCTAAGGGGAAGTCACCAATGGTGACCTCAAGGAAGCGGTCAGAATGTTACGTCAAGTTTTGACCAGCCAAACTGAGGAGAGGGAGAGCCGATAAGATTGGAATGATACTTCAAGGATGCATGAGCTCTTGAGGATGAATCCTCCAAGGTTTACTGGTTCAAACACTACTGAGGATAAAAAAAATTTTGTTGAGGAATTGTAAAAGGTGTTTGAGGTTATGTGCATTGCTGATGCGGAGAGAGTGGAACTAGTTGCATATCAACTAAAGATTGTTGCTGGGAATTAGTTGGACCAATGGAAGAAGGGTAGAGTTGAGGGTGCACCAATTTTGAGTTAGGCTATGTTTAAGGAGGCTTTGTTTCCACGTGAACTGAGAGAAGCTAAGGTACGGGAATTCCTTACTTTTAAGTAGGATTCACTAAGTGTTCATGAGTACAGTTTGAAGTTCACCCAACTTTCCTGATATGCTTCGGAGATGGTTGCAGATATGACAAGAAAGATGAGTGTATTTGTTGCTGGGTTGTCTCTTCTATCAAGCAAGGAGGGCAAGGCAGCTATGCAAATAGTGAACATTGATATAGCAAGGTTGATGGTTTATGTGTAGCTGGTTGAGGAAGAGAAGTTGAAGGATAGGGAGGAATTCAAAAACAAGAAGGCAAAGACATAGGGGAATGAGTCCAGGCAGCAAAGAAATAATGTGAACCTGTTTTCTTTCCAACAGAAACATAAGGGACTTACTCCATCATCTTCTAGTGCACGTGCACCAAGGAAAAAATGTGAGTATAATAGTTAGAAATCGCCGAATTTCAGAGCTAGATCTGCTCGGTCACAGGGTAGCGTGGCACAAGGAGGTAACTGGGCTCCTGCATGTGATAAGTGTTGTAGGAACCACCTAGGTGCTTGTCATGGTGGCCCCGCTGGTTGTTTCAAGTGTGGTCAAGAGTGTAACTTCATGAAAGAGTGTCCTAAGAATAGGTAGGGCAAATGAAATAGGGGCAATAGAGCCCAATCTTCTTTAGTTGCTCCACCAGAAAGAGCTGCACCTAGAGGAGCTACTTCAGGGACTGGCAGAGGATCAAACCTCCTTTATATAATCACGAGTCGTCAAGAGCAACAAAATTCTCGATATGTCGTCAGTTTTAACTTTTAACAAAATTCACGAGTCCTATGATCAAAGATTTTACTTTAAACATTTATGCTTTATTTGATCCAAGAGTAAGTCTATCGTTCTTGACCCCCCTAAGTTGCAATGAATTTTGATGTTCTTACTGTGAAAGTTTGTGAGCCTTTCACTGGTTCTTCACTTGTTGGTGAGTCTATTCTAGCTAAGAGAGAGTCTATCATGATTGTGTTATTTCCATCAATCACAAGAGCACCATGACTAATTTTGTTGAGTTAGACATGGTAGATTTTGATGTCGTTTTAAGTATGGACTGGCTTCATGCCTGTTATGCCTCCATTGATTGTAGAACTCGAGTTGTTAGGTTCCAAATTTCCTAATGAGACAGTAATAGAGTGGAGTAGCAGTTCAACAGTCTCTAAGGGTAGTTTCATTTCCTACCTTAAGGTAAGAAAGTTAGTTTCCAAGGGTTGTTTCTATCACATAGTCCGAGTAAACCATTCTAGTGTTAAGACACCTCCTATTGAGTCGGTTCAAGTCCTGAATGAGTTTCCATAAGTCTTTCGAGATGATCTACTTGGAGACCCTCTTGAGAAAGAAATAGTCTTCTGTATAGATATTATTCCCGATACTTGTCCAATATCTATTCCTCCATATAGAATGGCACCAACAGAGTTGAAAAAGTTAAAAGAGCAATTGAAAGATCTCTTTGATAAGGGCTTTATCAGACCAAGTGTCTTACCTTTGGGCACTTCGGTCTTATTTGGAAGGAAGAAGGATGGTTCCTTGAGAATGTGTATAGACTACCATTAGTTGAACAATGTTACCATCAAGAATAAGTATCCTTTTTCGAGAATTGATGATCTCTTCGATCAACTTCAGGGTGCCACTTTTTTCTCTAAAATAGATCTAGGATTTGGCTACCATTAGTTAAGAGTAAGGGAATGTCATATTCCAAAGACAGCTTTAAGGACCCGTTATGGTCATTATAAGTTTCTCAAAATGTCGTTTGGTTTAACCAATGTTCCTGCAACGTTCATAGACCATATGAATAGAGTATTCAAGCCTTAGTTAGATATGTTTGTTATCGTATTCATTGATGAAAGCAATGCCGACTGGGAAGTGGGCTAAATGGCAAATGCTTTTGAGTGAGTTTGACATTGTGTACGTAACACAAAAGGCGATAAAAGCACAAGCCTTAGCTGATCATCTTGCAAAGAATCCAGTTGATGAGGAGTATGAACCGCTCAAGAACTATTTTCCTGACGAGGAAGTTTCATTTGTGGGTGAAGATATTTCTGAGGCATACCCTGGTTGGAGAGTATTCTTTGATGGAACAGCGAATCATCAAGAGAAAGGTATCACAGCAGTCTTAGTGTCAGAATCTGGTCATAACTATCCAATGGCGGCTAAACTTCGATTTGATTGCACAAACAACATGGCCGAATATGAAGCTTGTATCCTTGGCTTGAAGATGGCCATCGACATGAATATTCATGAGCTTCTGGTTATTGGAGACTCAGACTTACTGATTCATCAGGTTCAAGGAGAATGGGCTGTGAAGAATCCAAAGATCACACCGTATGTGTAGTATATACAGAAGTTCTGCAAGAGATTTTGCAAGATTGAGTTCAGGCACACTCCTAGGACACAGAATGAGTTGGTCGATGCTCTTGCCACCATCGCGTCAATGATTAAGCATCCAGATACAAGCTATATTGATCTAGTGGATATAAAGGTAAAAGAGCAGTCTGTCCATTGTTCGCATGTTGAAGCGGAACCAGATGGTCTGCCTTGGTATTTTGACATCAAGAAGTATTTAGAGGACGGTACTTATCCTGAGAATGCAACATTCAAAACAAAAGAAGTCGATACGCCGCATAGCCCTCAATTTCTTTGTCAGCGGGGAAATCCTTTATAGGAGCACTCCAGATTTAGGTCTTCTTAGATGTGTGGATGCTAGTGAAGCTGCAAAACTTCTGGAACAAATACATGTTGGAGTTTGTGGTACTCACATGAATGGGCTCACTTTGGAGAGGAAGATCCTTCACGCCGGTGATTTTTGGATGACTATAGAGCATGATTGTTGCAAGTTTGTGCAGAAATGTCACAAATGTCAAGTGCATGGAGATATGATTCAAGTGCCGCCTCACGAAGTCAAGCCATGAGTTCACCTTGGCCATTTGTAGCTTGGGGCTTGGATGTCATTGGTCCAATAGAGCCAGCCGCCTCTAACAGACACAGATTCATTTTGGTTGCCATTGACTACTTCACCAATTGGGTAGAAGTAGCTTCATATAAATCGGTGACCAATAAGGTTGTAGCTGATTTCGTTCGCAACAATCTGATATGTAGATTTGGAGTACCAAAATCCATCATTACTGACAATGGAGCGAATCTTAATAGTCACTTGATGAGAGAGATATGTGAACAATTCAAGATTATTCACCGGTACTCGACCGCTAATCGCCCCCAAATGAATGGAGTTGTAGAAGCCGCCAACAAGAACATAAAGAAGATTTTGAGAAAAATGATTGATAATCGCAGAGGTTGGCACGAGATGTTGCCATATGCTTTGTTGGGTTACCGAGCGACTGTTAGAACATCAGTTGGAGCTACTCCATATTTGCTAGTATATGGAACAGAAGAAGTTATACGTGCCAAAGTCGAAATACCTTCCTTGAGAATCATCCAAGAAGCTGAATTGAGTGATGTTGATTGGGTTCACAAGTGAATTGATCAGTTAACATTGATTGATGAGAAGAGAATGGTTGCGGTTTGTCATGGTCAAATGCATCGACAGAGAATGATTCATGCTTTCCATAAGAAATTAAGAGCCAGAATGTTTGAGATTGGTCAATTGGTTCTCAAATGCATTTTCCCTCATCAGGATGAGTACAAAGGAAAATTTGCACCAAATTGGCAAGGACCCTACATGGTTCGTAAAATGTTGTCTGGGGGTGCTTTGGTTCTGTTGGAGATGGATGGTATTGAATGGCCAAAACCGATCAACTCAGGTGCTGTCAAGAGATACTATGTGTGAAGTTTCAGTTTGTATTTATGTCATTTCTTTGTAATCGTTCCATTTTCTTGTAATTGCTTTGTTTAGAATCTATCCCTATGTAATGAACTACGTCTAACCTGAATTCTTAAAAATGAGATACGTAGGCGGCCTATGTCGGCCTCGCTCACTCCTTTATCCCCTTTTAATAATTTTTTTGTATTTTGAACTACGTTTGACCTGAATTCTCAAGAATGAGATACGTAGGCGGCCTATGTCGGCCTCGGTCGGTTTCTTTGTAATTCTTTTATTTTTGCTAATCTTTGAGGGGGAACTACCTTTGACCTGATTCCTACGTCAATGGGATATGTAGGTGCCACATCGGCTCAGTTATATCTCCCGTAAAATTTCTATTTTTCTTCACAATAGAAACTGGGACATAATTTTTGAAAGGAACTCAAAAATTCTCAAGAAAGAGATCTCTCCTACAAAGCCAAGACTGAAGTTGCTTTGAGATTTGTAACTGGGACAATTTTTGAGAAGATCTAAAAAATTCCATAATTTGATCATCAACAGTTCGGTATGCACCAAGACAGTTAACTGGGATTGAAATTTTTGAGGATGATCTCAAAAATTTCAATAAGGTTCATCAGAAGTTTAGAACAACTTTGAATACTTCCTAACAAGTAATCAGATAGACCTCGAGGCACCAACTTCAAAAAACGTTCATTAATCTTGACTTGACATGACACTTGGCAGTGACTTTTTCCAAATACTACTTTTGAAAATCTATTTTCCCTAAAACTTTTCCTCTATGTTTCAATTATTTTTGCATAAAAATATTTTGTCTTATCTATCAAGAAACGGGAGATCGGAGAAATCAATCGGAGATAGCGAGACAAATAGCGGACAACCGAAGAGATCGACACAGATCAGTTCATTTTTAAAACTAACAAGTTTTTCTGTGGATGCAGGTCTATAGGTTTACCTCAAAATCATCATATTCCACCTTTCAATGAATATGGAGAAGTCAAAAGGGTGAAGAGCTCCCCAAAATTGACAATTTTTCTGTGGATGCAGGAAATATTTTACCCTTCTTATACTAAAGAGTTGGGAAGATGAGTAACATTATTTTATTTGAATTCTCAAGCAAAGCAAGGTCCATAATGAATAGGCAATTGTGTTCAGAGATGGAAGAAGTGAAAATCTCGAAGAGAGCAATATTATTATTTTCCAACAACTAAAAATACCTGGAAGACGTTCAGTTGCATTATATTATCAGATATGATAATATTCTTACCTTGAAAGTTATTTATATCGCATCGTCGAATGAGATGACGCCACCACCTGGAGAGTCAATCAAATCATATTATCAAATGAGATGATACCACTACTCTGAGGGTGATTTATGTTGTATTGCCAATTGAGACGATATAGCCACCGAAAAACTACTCAGAGGATCACTTGTGTCGCTCGGTGAAGCACTATCTTCATTCGGTATTGGGGATGGCATCTGGGAAAAGATATCATGAATTGCAAGAAAAGATTCATGCATTTCAAGAGAAAGGAATCATGCATTGCAAGAGAAAACGTCATGCATCGCAAGAAAAGAAGTCATGCATAGCAAAGGAAGGAAATCATGCATTGCAAATGGAAGAAATTATGCATTGCAAGAGAAAGGGTCATGGATCGCAAGAAAAAGAAGTCATGCATAGAAAGGGAAGGAAATCATGCATTGTAAGAAAAAGAAATCATGCATTGCAAAAGAAAAGTTCATGCATCGCGGGAAAAAGAAGTCATGCATAACAAGAGAAGGAAATCATGCATTGAAAGAGGAAGAAATCATGCATTGCAAGAGAAAGAGGTCATGCATAGCAAGAGGAAAAGTGATGAATTGCAGGAGAAGGAATTCATGCATCGCAAGAAAAAAATCATGCACTGCAAGAGAAAGATTCATGCATCGCTAGAAGAGATTCATGCATTGCAAGAGAAGATTCATGCATCGCGAGAAAAGGATTCATGCATCGCTAGAAAAAGAGTTATGCATCATAAGAGAAAGATTAATCCATCACAAGAAGATCAACATCGACTGCATTATTTTCTTTGCAAAAATGGCACCAAGAGAATTATCAACATATTATATCAGCCTATTTTATTACTTTGACATAAAAAAATGAGTACATTTAAGATTATATCGCAAATATGAGATACAAGCTTTATTCAATTTACGTCAAACCCGACAGAGTTGACGTCAAATAGTCAAGGATAGCAATTAAGTGTCAACGCGGTAAAAGACACTATCTCTCCATTTGAATTGCATTTTTATTCTAATGGGTTTTATCTCGATCTTTTTCGAGAGCATCCCAAGGGAATGAATTCCCAAAAGCAAACATAGGTGCAGATGAC
Organism: Solanum boliviense; assembly: GCA_029582625.1. Classification (NCBI taxonomy): domain Eukaryota; kingdom Viridiplantae; phylum Streptophyta; class Magnoliopsida; order Solanales; family Solanaceae; genus Solanum; species Solanum boliviense. The sequence continues at coordinate 49,477 of JAJOOJ010006485.1, forward strand.
ATCAAAAAGGATGCAACACAACGAGGAACTTTTTCTTAGCAGCGAACTAGGACATAGTCCAAAGAGGAATGCCAAACTCTTAGGACGCGAGCAGAGGAGTGACTTCCACCACAATCAAACCACACCGCTATCATAAGGCATGTGGGTATATCTTTGGGTTTGTTGGTTTTAGTTTCGCATCCGGAAATTTTTTGGTCTCTACTGGAGGCTTCCTTCCAATCCGAGTGACAATTCGTCGAGAACTTTGAAAATTATGTTTGTGTAAGTTCTTAATTATGGGTGTGAAGTGCACCACATTCATGGCTAATAGGTTGCTAGCCTCCTTTTCATACTCGACTCATTTTTCACTACTCCTAAACAAAGGTTATCTTGCATAATATATCTCCTTGTCAACTGATTGAGTGGAACTACAAGCAGCCTAATTTCCTAGGTTGAGGAATATATAGGCAGGATCAATGTTGAAAACTCGGCTATATTCCAACATTCACTCTCAAATCTTATTCTCGAGCTATCCGGTCTCTTCGTAATCCTATATTGGGATGACCTTGAATTCTTTCAAAATCTTGCGTCAAATCAAGTGTATCGAACTACAAATTGCCTGAATTCTCATATAACCTGAGATATGTAGGAAACCCATTTTCGGGGTTCGGCCATATTTCCTAAAGTCCGTTCCAAATCCCTCTCCTAAAGGATGAAGATGTGGTCGGTCAAAATTGGATTTGTCAATTTCATTTTCCTCGAATTTCTTGCATCAATCAACGTAAAATGAGGTACAGTTGTTTGACACCTAATTTTGACCCTCCACGATAAGAATTAATTTGCGAGCTTCCTTAATTCCAAACGATTTGAAATAACTATTTTTATAAAAGTTCAAAATATGTTTCAAGATATTTTAAGAATTTTATTCACCTGTTATAATATTTTAAATAATAAATATGTTTTATATTGTTACGTATGTAACTAATATATTTTATAAATACTTGAAAACTATCTTGAAAAACAAGATTTCATTATTATTATTATTATTATTTTAACGTTAAACACTTTATTAATCTAATTTAGTTTGAATTATAGCTTTGTTGTTGAATTAGTTATTTTTATTAAGTTAATTATTATATTTTGTTAAGATTAAGAAGCTCGCCAATTAATTTTTTATTAGTTCACCTTATTTAGGTTTTTGCCGAATCCGTTAATTCAACTCAATTTGGCTATTTCTTAAATTCTGAAATCTAACCAATTTAATTTTTTACTCTATACGCATTCTTAAATGACCAAATTTTGGGATTTTATGTGGCATTTCCAGCAAACCTTCCAGCCCATATTTTAAACCCAAATTCCCAGCCAACCCAATACTTTAATTCCTCCCAGCCCACTCCATTCCTCTTAACCCATAACCCGGACCAAATCCTCATTCAATAACAAAATAACTCAGCAACAACAGCTGGCAAACAACAATCCAAAGCAACAGCGATCTCCTAATCTTACGGCGTCAACAACAACAGTACACGGAGCAAGAGATGATGTCCAACTCCAACGGTAAAACTTGGAAACGACAAGGACACGACGTCAAATAGACGAAAAGTAAATTCCAACGTCTCCTTCCTCAGTCTGAGTACTGTTCTTGCAAAGCTTTTCTGCGATTCCAGTTGCAATCTCGTCCTCACTAGTGCGAGATGATGCCACGTCGAGCACAAGGATGAGTGATTTGATCGAAGCCGTTCATCGCCCTTTCTTCTTCGGGAATGATTTGAATTTTTAGAAAACGGTTGTCTTCCCGAATTTGTGAAAGAATTTTGGCGCTTTGAATTTTGAATGGGCCCTTCTTATCAATTTTTCACCTCTTTCCCCCCAAGATTGGGAACCCTAAAATCCCCTATATATTCCATCTTAGTCATTGTTGAATGGGGGGAGAAATTTTTTTCGGAAGAATTAGTTAGAATTTGAGAAAATTACAATGAACATTAGAAACACCTATTCATATATAGACATTCAAGAAAATAGTCTTTATGGATTAGAGATTTTTGAATTGGAAAATTTTTCTTGAACAATTGATTATGCACTAGAGAAATTCGGAATGCATTTTTAGTTCTAGGTTCTGGATCGGTTTAGATATTCTGATCCATTGTGCGAAGTCTCGTGTGGTAGGGGAAGTCAGTCGTCTCGAGCTCGTTTGGTCCTCGTCGCTGCACCGAAAAAAGGTAATGTTTCACCATTCATAGCAACCCTTCTGCCTCTTATTGTATTCGAAAATGACTTCATGTTTAGTCGAGATGAGGTTTCGTAGTTGAATCTAATGTTGTGTTCTCTCTGTTGCTTTACTCGAGTTTGATTCAAAGCTTCCCCTGTCAAACTTATTTTTGGGATATCTTTGAATCTCTAGTATCTTCGTTTATGCTGTCGTCAATCGAGCTATATTTTTTGGGGTTGTTACTATTTAATATTGTCATTCATGTGAATCTGAGATATTCGAGTTAACTGATATGCTTAAGTCGCTCATAACGCTATGTTTCTGCCTTGCTGACTTCTTTTCTTCTCTCTCATTCCATCGTTGTGAATAAATTTGTTGGGTATTTTGATGTGTTTCTCGTTTAGCGCTTAATCTCTCGTATGTGTTTATCGTGTTGTTGATAGTATTGAGTCGGTTTTGAGTTAGGATTCATGTTTGGTTTAAGATAGTTTTGCCTACCTCTTGAATAATAATGAGCATGTCGTTCTTAGTTCTCATTGTCGTATAATCTGAAATTATTTATCATTGGCATAACCCATATTTTTGGCTTGCTAGTTTATTTGGTGTTAATTCTCAACAATGTCAATTTCTGTGACTATTGTGTTTGTTTTCACCTGTTGGCACTCATAAGCATGATGATTTAAGAAATAACATTATCAGATTTATTCGTTTGAGTATAATACCGGTCTCTTCCCTTATTTGAAATCTCTTCCTTTGGGCATGATTGTATAACATCACTAGACTCTAAGTTAGTTTGAATCATTACGTAATGCATATTAATAGTATAGAGTGTTCTCTTTCTCCTCATCTTTGTGTGATTTTGTTTACTGTTAGTTGTCGGTCACATAATTTTTATCCTTTCATTTTGTTGTACTAACCGACTTCACTCGAGTGTAAATTGGACTCCACTCCTACATATCCAAGTTGATTTAACATCGAGTCAGCCCTTTTTCAAGCTAAAGAATTGAAGAACAGGTTCCCAAAATTTAACGAACAGGATTTGGAGATAATACGAGATTTTATACACCTAGTGTATAGGAAAATGAGAAAATGGTCTTAAAGAGGCCCACTATACTTTAAGAAGTTGTATTTTATTATTTTTGCGTCAAAACCTTTGTTATTTTATTTATCATTATTCTTGTTAGAATTTAGGACAGGTGGAAAAATCGGTCCTAAGGCCCAAAGGAAGTAATTTATTCCTTTCATGTTAGTTTAGGACAGGTGCGGGTGACTCAAATTGGCTGAAGGCACAAAACGAAAATGGGTCCAAATATTGGTTCAGGTGGACAGAAAAACCAAACTTGGGCCCGAGTTTCTTTCCCTCTTTATTTTATTGTGTTTGCGTGCTTGTTAATATTTGCCGCTAATCATAAGGTCAAAAAATTCAAATCCCCAAAAGACGCCCATTTTGATTTAACAATTTAACTAAATCAGTCAACTCTTAACAAAATTTAAAGAAATAAATGTTGTAAATTATCTCACTTAGATAGTATTCCCGTATTACTCCGCTTTTCCCTTTTTAAAACGATCCTAAAATTGTTCAATTCAAGTTAAATTAAGTTAAACAATTTTTAGCCAAATTAATTAAATGTCGGATAACCACATTAGTGGATATTCCGAGTGCTTTAAAACACCTTCCTGTACTATTAATAGGAACCTCAAACCCCCCTTTAAATACTTTCATTAGATTTCCAGTTTTAATCTATTGAAAATCAGTTTTCTTGATTTTTCTTAAAAACTAAGTGGAGACTCTTAAAACCAGTCTAAATTATATTTTTAATAAAACAGTACCCCAAGATCATTCTAGCAATATAGAGGTTACCCCGTCTTTCTCCACCAATATCTGGTGTATAGAGGCCGAATTCACATGAGAGGAGGTTGACAGGAGAAGAGCAGCCCTAACAGATACTTCTCTAGAGGTCAATATTGACTCATTATCAGCAAATACACCTTCGCCTACTCCGGCCTCTGAGCCCTCAGGTTTACTAGCTTCTTATTCCTCCTCCACACAGGCTCCAGGTGCTTCCTCATCCTCCCAGCCTGCCAGGATCACTTAGGCCATGATCCTGAAGATGGGGTAGTTGCCTATTCAGCTGAAGTGAGAGCTATACAACTGGAAAGGTCTGTTCGAGAGATGATCGACAGGGCCATAGTAGAAGCAATTACCCCCCTTCAAACTTCTGTTGATGTCTTGACAGTGAGAGCTATGTCTTGTTAGAGAAGACAGAGGGAAACTTCTGAGGTGACTACTTTTAAAGCCGAGATTGCAAGTTTGAGGAATGACGTAGACTATCTTAAGTCTATTGACTTCACTTCACTCATAGAGAGAGCATATGATAATGATATTCCTGAGACCACCGGAGATGTGCAAGGGGATGGTGTAGCACATGCAGAGTCGAATGCAGACACCGACGAGGAGTTGATAGCAGCACGAGCATATTCAGAGATTTGCCAAATCTTATAAAGGCAGTTGTGCAGCCAGCGATCCAGATATTACCGACTGAGACGTCCATAGATGATCCTAGTAGATCTGGCATTGTTGTTTCGTCTGACGCTGCTCCGGGCACTGATGCCCATATACAGACTACTACACCAGCCACCGAGATCCGGACAGAAAGAGAGACTGCATAGACATGACCTTTCTTTACCTCCCTCTTTGTCTTATTATATTTCTTGTTACTTATGATACTTTTATTTGCATGTGAGGACAAATACTTTTTAATTGTGGTGGGGTGAGGCCCACACCTTGTGTGTTGATAGTTATGTTTTGTGTATATATTTGGGTTGTTCTACTTGAAAATTGTGTTTTATCTGTTTTTGTGGATTTTTTATCTTGAGGCTTCGCTTATTTTTAATTGAAAAATAATTTTGACCCTTCCGAAAAAATTTCATTTTTCAAAAAATTTCGCCACCTCTTTTGTTGAAAGTGTCTATTCTTGTACAAATTCAAGTCTCGGTTTCGATCAATATCAATGGCTTGAATGGTACTCTCAATTGAACAAACATGAAAGTGTGGCTAGGATGAGACCAAATAAAGTTGCATAGACAATATGTGAACTCTTTGCATATCATTGTGATTTGCCATTTATCGAATTGATTCTTTTGTAATGACCGGTGCACATTACTGAAAGTGTGTGGTATTGTTTGACTTAGCTGTCGATGCCTTGTGTGATGAGCATACTTTGAACCTTGCATGAATAAACCTAGAATTTGCCCCGTTAGTCTAATTGTTTTAGTAAGGTGTGCTCTTGAAATGATCTTAGGCAACTTTTGAAGAGTGTGAGCCAAATTTGACATATACCTCTTTTGTGGCCTACCTGTGAGCATGTGAAACTCTCTTGAACAGCCTTTTAGCCTTACCTTTCTTTAGAAGAACCTTGATGAACCCTAGACCTTACTTCACCCACTACCTATTATCCTCTTGATTTGTGGTTTTGCAATAGCCAACTTAGGCCAAAAGCCTATGTTGGGGGTTTGGTGAAAAGGAAAAGGAGATGTCAAGAAGTGCAAGAAAAGTCTCCCTTAACCCATGGTGTTGCAGAACAATGGATCCCATCCATATAAAAACTATATATATGAAAAAGAAAGTTTTGTAATAAAGTACAAAACAAATTGGGTTTCCAAGAAATCCATGGAGGTGAATAGAAAGATGGCTTAGAAGCACTAGAAAAAGAATTGATAAAGGAAAAGAAGGGGATGCCTTGATAATACCATATCACACGAGGAAAAAGTCACTGAGCCTAAATTACCATACCTTTGCACTTATCCGCATTAAAAGCCTTAGAAACACCTTTTTGATATTGAGTGAGCCGAACCGAAGATCGATTAGAAAATAAGGGCCAGCCTATGGGTGAAAATATGCATTGTGTTCCTCTTTTTGAATGTGAACATTGCATCTGATTCCTGATATTGAATTGATTAACCTCTGTGTGTGAATATGGAATCATTCTTTTATGTGAGGGCATTTAGATACTTTTTGTTGAGCTTGAACTTGCACAAGTAGCAAGTATTGCGAGCATGAGAATCTTTGGTAATGGTGCGTCACAGTTTGAATCTTTGAGTACATAATTGTTCTTTGCATGAGTAATTTGAGTCTTGTAGTGTATGTTGATGATTTAGTCTTGTGTAGCACTATTTAGACATACTATTTGAACTGCTGAACTTCAGTTTTACTTGAGGACAATCAAAAGTTTAAGTTGGGGGTGTTGATGAGTCCACAAATTGGACTCATTTAGAGCATTATTTTAATAGAAATAGTGTCCTCAAATGCTTGTTTAGTCTAAATATCTGATGAAAAAACTTACGTTTCAGGTATTTGAGGTTTTAGTGGAAGCATGAACACTTAGGGGCAAAAAGGAACAAAAAGGCTGAAAAGAACGAAGAATCTAAAGCTTGAGTATTTCCAAGCATGCTTGGCAATTCTCCCAAGGGACGCACTTCGCTCTTTGTTCCAGTACGCAAAGCCCTGAAGAAGAAGGATAAAAAAGGAGATGAAAGGAGCAGTCGGCGTTTCACCGATCAGTTCCTCGAAGCAGAAGTATACCGCCCAATGATCCAGAACGCATAGATGCTAAAGGGAAAGCACAAACAACGATGAACTAGAAGACAGGCGAATCGTCGAGTCATTCGGCATTCGCGACTAACCTCATCGAGCGATCCGCCAGCACTATTTTCTGAAGTCTCTAAATACTAAACTCTTTATTAACTTTTAGAGAGAGAACCATTATTATAATTTTCATATAGAGTAGTACTTTTGGATATTTTTGCTCTAAGAGAGTTTTGAAGACTTGAAGAAGAGAAGGGTTTCATCTTCTAAATTTGGTGTTAGGTTTCTTTGATTCTTCATTCTTGGCCTGTAACAAGACTTAAATCTTCATACCCATTTGAATGCAGACTCATTTAGCTATAAATTTCTATCTCTTGATATGTGGCTAAAACCCCTAATTTTTAGGGTGTGATTTAGCAAATATGAGTTAAAACTGTTGTCGGGTCATGCTTGTTGATAGACTAGATGTAGTTTAATGGTGATTTATTCTAGTAGTTGTGTATGAATCTAATGAATTTGTGGTTACAAATACAAGTTTATTTATGCCTTTTCAGATTGCTCGAGAGAGAGATCGTAAAACTAAGACTACTAGATTGATGGCCTAAGGAGTGGGTCGACATGAGGTTCAGCTTGAGATAGTGAGCCTTAGACCCATATCCTAACAGTCAGCTCGACAGAGTGAGTGAGGTAAGGCGTAGGCTAGTCTTCACGCAACAAGTGGGTGTCCGAGAAGAACCCATTTGAAACGGGGTAAGTTGCTTGAGAGAGAATTTATTTCCACATAAAGCTTAGCCTAGTCACTATTACTCTATAAATTTTCTATCGAAAGCCTGTACCCAATAATTTAGATTAACCCGTATTGCGGTCACATCCGAAGAATCCCCCTCTCATTGCTTATATTTCCTTGTTGATGTCTTTAATTTTTACTTACTAGTGACAAAAAACCCCATTGTTAATTGACACATTTGTGTCCCCCTTCTTTAACCTGTAATGTTTTTACTCGTTAATATCTTTAGCTACGACTAATTAGAACTAAATTTTATTTTTGTACAAATTCTCAAAACCACTCTCTTGGGATGATCCCAACCCTTGGTTGGGTTACTAAACTATTATACGGTCAGAACACATACCACTGTCCGAGTTCGTGGATCGAGGCCCACGAATCCCGTCTCTAAAGCAAAGCAGCGGTTGACAAGAACGGACCGTCGGTCCATCCACGTTCCGTTGGTCTTGTCCGGCAGCTTTTAAGTCAAGGGTCGTTTGGTATTTTCCTGATGCGTTGGACCCCTAAACTACATCGTGTAACCCCTAAACTACGTAGTTTTGGTTAGTTTTAGCCCAGTAAACTAATTAGAACTTACCCTAATCAATCATCCACCAAAAATCCATCGATCATAGAGCAAAACAAGAGGAAAGAGTTGAGCAGCCCTAGTTCAAGAACGCTATGAGTTCTCGCCAGTTCCAGCCCCAAAATCGAAAGAATTTCTTCATTAATTTCGTTACCAGGTACGTGGGATTTCAATAGTGGGTTTCCTTCACACATTTGGTCTCTATAATTCAGTCAGATTCTTGATTCCCTTCATATTATCTAGACCTAGGGTTTCTAGAATTTTAGTAGATTACCATGAATTAGTTATATTAATGTTCCTAATCTGATTATCATGTAGTAGCATAGTTATTTCCCAGATTCATGCATAAACTCAGAACCCTAGTTATGTAGTTCTTTTAGTTCATGAATTACATTAGCTAGAACAGATGAACAGACATACATGCCTCAGCTTTCGAATATTTCATTATCAAATATAAATGTTGCATATTCAGATTTGCATGTTAGATTATTGAGCTATCCAGTTTACTTCAGTTATGCTATTAATTTCATATATATATATATATATATATTCAGTTGGGAGTAGGCTTTATAACAAGTTGGACTAAGGTCAGTCACCCTCAAGTTCCATAACTATGTGCCCCCCATAGGTTATAAGTCCCATATGTGGGCTTCAGTTTAGTGATCACGCCATTCATGCCTCTATACCTCTGGAAGGGTATATTGGGTCTCTCAATGGTGCATATACATTAGTTAGTAGTAGCTCTCACAGTCAGATTCTATTGCATTGACCAGGTTACAAGTTACAGTTCAGTATTTAGTTTCAGCATGTTGTAAACTTGGTCATTGCATTCAGTTAGTTCATGTTCATTATATTTTGCTTCCATCATGTTCAGATTATATCATTGCTTTACCGCTTTGTTCAGTTATATGTTTTGTTCAGCTATATTTTATCCTACATGCGTAGTACCTTTCAAGTACTGACGTATACTCTACGCTACATCTTCTCGTGATAGATGTTCAGGTCCTCAACATTCAGATCATGCATAGAATACTTTTGAAAATAATGCACTAGAAGAAAATATACTTTCTTGAAACTCTTCTTAAATAATGCTTTTTGAAATAAAAATAATAACTCTTTCTTGAAATACTTCTTCGAATTAATGTACTTGAAACAAAATATTATTTCTTGAACTCGTTATTGAAATACTTCTTTGAAATCTTGAACATGCTTTCTTTGTGAAATTAATGCATATGAAATACTATGGAAAGGTTTTAAATAACTTTGATTAAAAAGGGGTCCATGTGGTATAATAAGCATGAACCATGAATCAATAATAATTAGCTAGTGATATGAAATAAAATAATTTTGCTAATAAAATCAATAACCAATGATAAGAGATAATGGGAATTCAAAATAATAAAATTTGGGGTAAGAACCTAATCTTGATATCAGGCATGGGCTGAGGTACCAGGTATCGCTAGTATAAGTGTGATATCATCTTTCATTTATCCCTTGATTTCTTATGTGGTGTATATTTGGGGTTTTTATTCCGATACATTTCTATGTGCCTTGCTCTCTACTTGTTATTTGTTGTCAAATCCCAATTTTCTGTTATGTGCCTATGTTTATCCCCTCTAGATGATTTCATTGAGTAATTGATAGTTTTGGCATTGTTTCTATGTTTGGACTTTTTATAGAGTAATACCCTATGCCTTTGTGCTTAACTACCTTGCATAGGTAAGTTGGTTTTTATGTTATTCTGACTGGATTAGCTTTGTCAAATACCTTTCTTACTCATTATCCCCTGGTTAGTTGTTATGACATTAGTTGCTAAGAGACTACTGTGATGGAATGTATGAGGTTTTGTTTGTTTGGCTCAAAATACATTTACCGATTCTCTCCTTTGCCTAAATCCTATTCCTTTTTACTTTGTGGCAAGGTTGAGTTTTTGCTCTTTTTTTCTATTAATCGTAGGCTTTGTGTCTAAAATTTGTGTTTAAGCCGACGGTTGACTCTTTCGAATTATATAGTGTTATACGGTTATGTTTGAGTTTGTGGGGTTTGTGGGGTTTGTGGGGACATTTGAGTAATACACATATGTTCTATTGACGACTAGCGGGGAGGAGTAAGTAAATTTTCTACTAGGATGTCAACTTTATTTATTATTGGTTCATTTCACCAACATTTGTTTATAGTTCATATTTATGGACTTCCTAGCCTTTAGCTATCACTGTTTGAGGTTTGGGTTGTGGTAATGTTGTACATTGCGAGAAATACTAATTTCTTTCATTCTAATCATTGTTTAATACCTACGTTTTGTTGGACTTCCAAAAGGTTGTGTCAATGGTCTAAGAGGACTTACTTTTGATTTGGATATATGTGGTGGCGGTCATTAATGACTTCTAAATTTCCATTTTGCTTGATATTTGGAATTTGTTTAGAAGGCTAATCTTCTGATTGAGTAAAAGTAATTCGTGGATCAATAATGTTCACTTGTTTTATTACGTGAGGTTTTGTGTCTACCATTGTTCTTACCTTGCAGTTCTTTGGTTTTGTTGCATCACTCTTGACAGGTTTGATATGTTTTTCCTCTACCTACCATTTCAATTTCCCCTTGATTAGGGTGGTTTTCTTCGTTTTGCACTCTGTCGGTGGTTCATGGATTCTTAGTTGCAGTCTCTCTTACTTCGAGCTTACAGTTTAATGTAAGTTTTGTTTTATAAAAGATCATGAATAAAAGGTTATCATTGAAGTTCGGGTTTATGTGATTCCATCTAAAGATTAATCGTCCCTTGAAGAAGTATTTCAATTTCGAGAGGTTACATTTAAACTTATGTTTTTGGGTTCGATAGTTATTGGGGTTACACTTTGGCCTTATGTTCTGGGCTGATTCACTTATTATTGCTTTTCCCGCTCTTCGATGTTCATATAGTGCTAGGAAATGTTTGTATCGTCCTGGACGGGTAGGATATATGTGATGAATATAAGGTGCTGGCTTTAGAGTAGAAAGGAAATAGTTTTACAGGTTTAAACTAGGAAGGAAAAAGTTTAACTTAAGAGCTAAGTAACATCTTCTCTTGTCCGTTGGGCACCTCATTATTTTGTTATTTTGGTGTATTGGTTCATCTAAATTACATTTGTTTCATTCAGTTGGCTTGGGTCTTGTTGGGAGGAAGTCATTATCAGAAAGAAGGACTTGGAGTTTCTATTTTCAGTTTTTGACTGATGAAGTCAATTTATTAATTTCCTATAAACTTGAGTTTTTGGTTTGCGTCACTCGATCTCATAGGGTACTGGTAAGGTTTAGTCCAAAAGAGTGGAAGTACCTTTGAGTCCATGATCAAGCCATTAAAAATAATGTTGCAACTAGAATGTTTCTTGATCACGTCCTTTATGTCCACTCCATATCCTAAAAATCTATTCTCTCATAACCTTCAGAGTCATTTTCACTATTGTTGCCACGTTGATGTTTTACTAGACCGCGGTCCCAGTTTGACTTTAACATGGTTTCTTCTTATTTGTTATCTGGATGAATGTCAAGTAAATTAGGCTCCAAGTATTTCTCTTCTTTTTTCATGTTGATGAATATATAATACAGGGGGCTCCAAGCCTTGACCTAGTTATTACATCTGAAAAATGCCTTCTGAAAGATACACTACCTTTTCTACTATTGATCTAACATAACAATGTTGGATAAGCAGATTAACATAATACTCCATGTTCTTACTGTCCAAAACAATATCTTTTCCATCGGTACATAACTCTATTTCTCTACTCAAACCCAATGACTCTACTGCGAAAACAAATGCCAAGCCTAACACATCTTAATCCACTATTTCTGCATCTATACTCAGTATCTCATGGCAGCTACGTTTAGAAGAATGGATCGGCATCCCTAAAGCATTCCAATAATACACCTTTTCCATCAAATTGCAATAAATATACGCGACAAAAAACAACTCCGATTTGTACATCATATGCTAAGGCCAACTCACTCATCCTACCAGAGAATATGAAATACTCAAGGGGTAACTGATTCACTTTAGATACTGCAAAAAACACAAATGGTAGTAGATATTGAATATGGAAAAAACTTTTGGTATGAAAACAATATTTTCCAAGAAATTTTTTTCCATATTCAATATCGCCTATCATTTGTTCTTGCTACAACATCTGAAGAAAATCGATACACCTTGAGTAATTTTGGTTCTCTAGTAGGATATATGAGTTGGCCTTAGCATATGATGAGCAAATGGAAGTTTTTTTTATCACGTATTTTTCTTGAAATTGTTGGAAAAGGTGTATTATTGGAATGCATTAGGTACACAGATCAATTCTTTTAACAGATGTTTGCGTAATGAAGACACAACTTCTGATGCAAGTGTCTACGATCGTACAATAGTTTAGTAACCCAACCAAGGGTAAGGATCATTCCCAAGAGAGTGGTTTTGAGAATTAACAGAAAAATAAAATTTAGTTCTAACTAGTCGTAGCTAAAGACATTAACGATTAAAAATATTGTAAATTAAAGGGTGACACAAGAGTGTCAATTAACAATGAGGGAGTTCTGCCACAAGTAAGGTAAAAACAACAAAATAAACAAGGATTTCTAAATAATGAGAGGGGATCCTTGGGATGTGACAGGAATTCGGGTTAAGCTAGTTTATTGGATACATGCTTTTGATAGAAGATTCATAGAATAATTGTGGCTAGGCTAAACTTTAAGGGGGATCAGATCTCTCTCGAGCAACTTCCCCTATTTCAAATGTGTTCCTCTCGGACACCCACTTATCGCATGAAGACTAGCCTACACCTTAACCAACTCATTCTCTCGAGCTGATTGTGTGGGAATGACACTAGGATTCACTCTCTCAAGTTGAACCTCATGTCAACCCACTCCCACCGGCCATCAATTTAGTAGTTTTAGTTTTACGACCTTTCTCTCGAGCAAGCCAAAAACACATAAACAAACTTGTATTTGCAACTACAAATTTATTAAATTCATCCACAACAACTAAACAAAATCACAATTAAACTACGATTAAACTATCAACAAGCAAGACACAATAATTATCTTAACTCATATTCGATAAATCACACCCCAAGAATTGGTATTTTTAGCCACACATGTATAACAGATAGAAATTTATTCCAAATTGACCTCGCATTCAACTGGGTATGAAGGTTTAAGTCTTGATACAGGCCAACATTTAAGAGTCGAAGAGACCCTACTCTAAATCTTGAAGATGAAACCCTTTGGATCTTCAAGTCTTCAAAACTCTCTCAATGTTAGAGCAAAAATATCAAAAAGTACTATTCTATATGAAAATTATAGCTAGTATTTATAGTTTTCACAGATTTGTGCTGCAGGGGATCATTCGGCGTCGTTAGTCAGAATCGCCAATCAACTAAGCAATTCTCCTTTTGGTGTAGTTCATCGTCGTCTTCCACCAGCCTTCAGCATGGTCATGCTCTAGGTCATTGGACGACATGGTACTGCTTCACAGAACTTCTTGTCCATGCGCCGACTGCTACCTTTTCCCGCTGACTTGATCCTTTCTTTCAGGGCTCTACACACTGGAACAAAAGGCGAAGTAGGACCCTTCGGCAACTCGCCAAGTGAACTCGGCGATCCTCAGGCCTTCATTTCTTCATTCTTTTCAGCCTCTTCATTCCTTTTTGCGACGGATTGTCCATGCTTTCCTTCAAACTTCAAATACTTGAAACTTAAGGGTTTTCATCAGATGTTGAGATAAAATAAGCATTTGAGGACACAATTTCTATTAAAATATAGCCTTGAATTAGTCCAATTTGTGGACTCATGAACACCCCCAACTTAAACTTTTGTTTGTCCTTAAGTAAAACTCAAGTTCAGCAGTTCAACAAGGATGTCTTAAATAGTGCTACTCAAGACTCAAATATTAATGTCCACAACAGGACTCAATTTAATTATGCAAGGATCAATTGTGTACTTAAAGATTCAAGTTGTGACACACCATTACCAAAGATTTTCAAGCTCGCAATACTTTCTTCAAATGCAAGTTCAAGCTCAACAAAAGCCTTCGAATGCCCTCACACAAATGATGATTCCACCTTCACATGCTAAGGTATAATCAATTTAAAGTTCAGGTATTAGATACAACATTCACACTCACAGAGATGAAGACAATCAATCTTTCACCTATAGGTTTACCCGTATTTTTAAATTAACATTTGTTCCAACTTTCGCAAGATCACAAATGTTTTAACAAGGCTTGTAACGGGGCTGAGTGTAAAGGTATGGTCATTTAGGCTCACTGACTTTTATCCTATGAAATGTGGTGCTCTCAACACTTATTTTCCTTTTTCTTTCATCAATTTCATTAGTGCATCATATGTCATCCTATTATTCGTTTCCCATGGATTGTTCGGAACCCTATTTCTTTGGTACTTTTATTCCACAACTTTCTCTTTTTTTTCTTTTTTTATATATATGGAAGGGTTCAATTTTTCTCAACACCATGGGTTAAATGAGACTTTCCTTGCACTTCTTGACATTTCCATTCCTTTTTAACCACACCCCCAAATTAGGAGTTTGTCCTAAGTTGGCTATTCAATTAACCACAATTCAAGAGAATTATAGGTAATGGATTAAGAAAGGTGTAGTTTTCATCCAGTTTCTTCCAAAGAAAGTTAAGGCTCAAAGGTTGTTCATGAGAGAATCACACGCTTACAAGGTAGGTAACAAAAGAGGTATATGTCAAATTGGCTCACACTCTTCAAAGTTTCTTAAGATCATATCAAGAGAAAGTCTTACTTAGCCCACTGGACCAACATGGCAAATTCAAGGTGTTGTCATGCATGGTTTCAGGTAAACTTATCACACAAGACATCGACACTTAGGACAAACAAGACTCCACACTTTTTCTACTGTGCAATGGTCATCACAAGAGAATCGATTTGATAAATGGCTAATCACAACGAGATGCAAAGAGTTCACATATTGTCTATGCAACTTTATTTGGCCTCATTGTAGCCGTATATTCATGTTTGTTTGATTGTAAGAAGTTTTCAAGTCATCGGTATTGATCGAAACCGAGACTTAAATTTGCCAAGGAACAGCCACATTCAACATCATATAAAGGGTGGCAAAAATGTGCGAAAAATTCAAAAAAATTCGGAAGGGTCAAAATTATTTTGCAATTTAAAATAAAAGGAGCCACAAGCTCAAACATCCACAGAAAAGCAGTATTAACACAATTTAAGCACAAAACCCAAATATAAACAAAATATGACACACAAAGGTGGGCCTTACCCCACCCCAAATGAAAGCAAACTGTCCTCAAATGCAATTAACATAATATCCATAATTTAGAATAAAGAAAGACAGAAAGGGAGGTAAAGAGGAATCTTGTCTACATAGTCCCTCCATCTATCTGGGCATCAATACCTAATGTGTCAGCCTGAAATTTGATAATGGCCCCCTGAGCTTCTTCAAATGATTCAGCGACAGCTGACTTACTAAGATTGTCCAAGTCATGAGCCGCCAAAAAGGAGTGGATAGCTGTGAAGAATCCACATATCCATGAGGCAATAGTGTGGTCTCGAGGATTTGTTCTCTTTCTGGCACTGGGCTTCTTGCCTTCATTATCTATTTTGGGAGGATTTGTTGCGTTAGTATTTTTCCTGGAATTATTCACTCTTGTTTGTCAGGGTGGCATATCTCTTTTTGCATCTTTTGGTCTAGCCATTTATGCAAAGTTTCGAGAAAAAGTTAGGAAGTATTTAGATAAAAACAAGGCAGTTCAACTACAGAATCACTTCGCCGAACAAGTTGGCGAAGCGCGCAATTACTTAAGCGGTTCGCCGAGTATAGTGCATACAGAATACAAGGGTGCAAACAAAGGGCGAACCAAAAGTCTTTTGGCGAGACGCAAAATACATTTGCCGACCTCATGTTTCTCGCCAAAAGTTAGAGAATTCAACATCACATTTAGGATTGAATTAAATGCCAGATGAGACTTTAGGCGAACCGCCGAGTAGTTCGGCGCGCTTGACCAACCTTGCCAAATGACCCAACGTGCTTGCTTTTGACCCAACTTCCCAAATTCAACTCCTCAACCCCCGAAAACAAAATTAACGTATGCACAAATAAAATTAGGCTTAGACCCATTAACAGTCATGTACAACCCATGATTTTTCATCTAATTTAAAGAGCAACCGTTAGGAATTAACTATTTAACCTAGTACAGGTAAAATTTATAAACCTAGCAGGCAAACAAATGTTCTAATCCTACCAGAGAGGCCCAACACACATCACTAGGAGACAATTATTGCAAATGAGTAAACAATTTTCAAATGTAAACTCGGGATTTGGAAACCAACCTTTGATGCCGACTATATTGTGATTGAAAAGCTAGGCGGCAAAGTATTCCAACTCCGAGCACAACAAACTAAAAATGCTAGAAAAATGCTAAAATAAAGAAAATAATAACTTAGTGTGAGTTAAGGAGATTCAAGAGCGAGGGAAACTGAAGAATTTCAAATTTTGAGTCTCTTGGCCATTATAAACTGTCTAATTTGTGCCCATTCGGCGACGTTAGTCGCACTTGCCGATCCACTCGGTGACTCGCTGAGTGGTCACTTGCCCGCCGATTGCCAAAATTCTTCAGTTTCTTGGGGTTCAAGACGGCGGTCTACATTGAGGTCGGCGACGCGCCGAACTGCTTCATAATTTCACCGAGCTTTACAGGCTCTGACTTAAACTTGAATTGAGCCAAACAACGGGTCAAGTGGGGCTCGCCAACCTCTTCGGCGATCCGCCGACTAACCATCTTCTTGTCAGCCGATATTTTTCAGCACTTTCCTCATTCAAACTTGCAACACTAACACACCATTATTTATAAAAGCAAATTATAACATTTAAAACTTTGGGTTGCCTCCTAAGAAGAGCTTTATTTAACGTCGTGGCACGACACAAGTCCTTACTCACTCCACATTGGTTGGGTTGGCCCTAGTGTTATTAGGTAACCCCAATAGTTTATTTGAGTGAAGAGGAGCCAGCGCATAATCTAGAAGTGTCCTGATCAGCTGAATCGATCTAGAGTGAGAGCAAACCATTTAATTCAACACTTCAATACTCTCTTTCATCTCTTCCAATATTTGATCTTGGTCGGTGATCTTTTGGAGAATGATTTGGAGTGTGTCCTTGACACGATTGCTCTCCCTGTCTCTAGATTGCTTCCTCTCGTGAGGAGGTATGTCCCTCCCTTGACTCTTTCACTAGTTTTCCACCTCTGTTATTTTAGTGACCAACTCGTTCAGCTGAGTTACCAGTGTGGGTAATGTGAAGTCCCTCTCGACTTCTTGCTTCATCTCAGTCGAGTTACCACCCTTTCCCCCACCCATGCTTAGGGTACCTACCTACATCAAAAAATTCAAAGGAAAACAAAACTAAAAATAAAGTTAGTAAACTACGACTACCCAAAGCAAAATTCATCTTAAACCAAAAACTTTCATGTAACACCACTCCCCGGCAGCGGCGCCATTTTAATGTTTGCGTAATGAAGACACAACTTTTGATGCAAGTGTCTACGATCGTACAATAGTTTAGTAACCCAACCAAGGGTTTGGATCATTCCCAAAATAGTGGATTTGAGAATTAAAAGAAAATAAGATTTAGTTCTAACAAGTCATAGCTAAAGACATTAACGATTAAAAATATTGTAAATTTAAAGGGGACACAAGAGTGTCAATTAACAATGGGGGGTTTGTCACAAGTAAGGTAAAAACAACAAAATAAACAAGGATTTCTAAGTAATGAGAGGGGATCCTTCGGATGTGACAGGAATACGGGTTAAGCTAGATTATTGGGTGTAGACTTTTGATAGAAGATTCATAGAATAATTGTGACTAGGCTAAACTTTAAGAGGGATAAGCTCTCTCTCGAGCAACTTACCCCATTTCAAATACGTTCCTCTCGGACACCCACTTGACGCATGAAGACTAGCCTACACCTTAACCCACTCACTCTCTCGAGCTGAGTGTGTGGGAATGAGACTAGGATTCACTCTCTTGAGCTGAACCTCATGTCGACCCACTCCCACCGGCCATCAATTTAGTAGTTTTGGTTTTACTACCTCTCTCTCGAGCAAGGCAAAAACACAAAAATAAACTTGTATTTGCAACTACAAATTCATTAAATTCATCCACAACTATAAAACGAAATCACAATTAAACTATGATTAAACTATCAACAACCAAGACCCAACAATTATCTTAACCCATATTTGCTAAATCACACCCCAAGAATTGTGGGTTTTAGCCACACATGTATAAGAGATTGAAATTTATACCAAATTGAGCTCTCATTCAACTAGGTATGAAAATTTAAGTCTTGATACATGCCAAAATTTAAGAATCCAAAAGACCCAACTCCAGATTTTGAAGATGAATCCCTTTGGATCTTCAAGTCTTCAAAACCCTCTCAAAGTTCGAGCAAAAATATCAAAAAGTACTAATCTGATCTATATGAAAATTATAATAAATGTTCCACACTTAAAACTATAACTCTAACTAGGATTTATAGTTTTCACAGATTTGTGTTGCAGCGGATCATTCAACGCCATTTGTCGAAATCATCGATCAACTCGACGATTCGCCCTTTGATGTAGTTCATCATCGTCTTGCACCAGCCTTCAGCGTCTTCGTGCTCTGGGTCATTGGGCGACATGGTACTGCTTCGCGGAACTTCTCGGTGATGTGCCAAGTGCTCCCTTTTTTCGCCGACTTGCTCATTTCCTTCAGGGCTCAACACACTGGAACAAAAGGCAAAGTAGAACCCTTCAGCGACTTGCCAAGTGGAGTCGGTTATTCTAAGGCCTTCATTTCTTCTTTTTTTAAGCCTTTTCGTTCCTTTTTGCAACGTAGTGTCCATGCTTTCCTTCAAACTTCTAATACCTGAAACTTTAGTGTTTTCATTAGATATTGAGATAAAATAAGCATTTAAGGATACAATTTCTATCAAAATATAGCCCTAATTGAGTTCAATTTGTGGACTCATCACATAGCTACAAGGAGATACTGAATATATGGACACATAGATAGTGGATCAAGATGTGTTAGGTTTGACATTTGTTTTTGAAGTTGAGTCATTGAGTTTGATGTGAGAAATAGAACTCTCTCCTAAGAGGAAAGATATAATTGTGGAGAGTGAGAATATGAAGTATTATGTTATTCTACATATCCAACATTGTTAAGTTACATCAATAGGATAGTAGGTGACGTATTTTTCAAAAGGCATTTCAAATGTAATGACTAGGTCAAGCCTTGGAGTATCCTATTATATATATTGATCAAGATGAAAAAAGAGGACAAATACTTGGAGCCTAATTTACAATATGACAAACAAGAAGAAGCCATGTTAATGTCAAACATGGATCGCGGTCCAGTAACAGATCAATGTGGAGCCGAAATAGATAATGACTCTGATGTTTATAAAAGCATTTTATTTTAAGGATAAAGAGTGGACTTAAAGGATGTGATCAAGGAAAATTCTTGTTTCAACATGATTTTCAAAGGACTGATCATGGACTAAAAGGTTATTCCACACTTTTGGACCAAATACTATGATCTTTATCGCACCCAAATTAAATTATGCATGACCATTTACAAGTTGGCTTAAATGTTAACCTAGGTGTTTGAATTATTACTGAAATTGTGGATGCCATTGAAGCTTTCAGCATTTTGACCCCTACCGATAATCTTGAAATTTGGGACTATTCGTTGAAAGTGATAGAGTGTTTTTTCATAAGAGTTAGATTTTAACTTGCAAGGCTTAGCAAGATCGTTTACTTTTTCTGTGAATAGATGAACATTTTAGAACCAAAGAAAGTTGAGCTAAATGAAGCAAAACAGGAAATGTTTAATTTTAACGAAATGCTTTTGAAACCAAAGCATGTCTGAACTCTAAAACTATGGGTTTAACAAATAAATATGAATTCTTTAACTCTATTTCAAGGCCCTGGCAACTTCTCCATGGTAAAAAAATTGTTTATCAAAAACTTGTCCTCTTTAGTAGTATAATAAGCTCTTAGTTGCATGCTTCATTAAAATGGTATCTGTTATTATTTTTGACGTTGCAAGTTTCATCTTCTTATATCTAATAGGAAGTTAAATATTTATTTGTATCAGATGTTCATTAATTTGGAATGATACCTAAAAGTGTATAGAATTTCATTTTTATCACAATTCGAGACGACCCTCGAGACGCAGACACAGGACCTAGGACCACAAGTGATCCCAAGCTAAACCTGTTGGCATGATCATGAGCATACTAAAGATAAATAACTGAATGCGGAAGCTAAATCATAAGTAAAATGAAAAGAAGGGGAATACCCATTTACTATTACTGAGATAAATGAAAACTGGTGAGTTTAATACGAAGAAGTTATTAACTCAAGACTAAGCTGAACCTAACTATGTCTGTAATAAGCCTCTAAATTGACTAGCAATGTTGTGACACTGCCCCAACCAGATCTAGCAAAACTGAAACTAAAGACTAAAAATACTGAAAAAGAAACTTATGACTATTGTCCTCGGAGAATGAGGACTCACTGCTGATTCTGCTGAACTGGAGATCGGGAACCGATCTAAGCGTGATCTGGATGCTGAGAACCTGAAACTACATCACAAGAAGATGTAATGCACGTATGCGTCAGTACTTGAAAGGTACTGAGCATGCAGAATAGAGTAAAACTGAAATAAACATATAACTGAACGAGCAATAAAGCAATAAAATAATCTGAACATGATATAGATACTGAATACTGACTGTACTGAAATATGGTCAATGCGATAGAGTCTGACAGAACTGTGGGAGCTGTTAATAACCGACATAAAACCACATGAGCTAAATGTGGAGTCCGATGTATACGCCCCATCGAGAGAACCCAATACACCCGGCCAAAGGTATAGAGGCATACTGGCATGATCACTAAATTGATGTTGCCCACAGAGGGGACTTACACCTACTTGGCTCGTAGTTCTGGGACTACATGGGTACGTTGAACCCTGGTCCAACTCGGTACTACCAATCAATTAAGTGGTTAACTAGTTATGACTGAATTTCTGTAAATTACTGGATAGCTCAAAACTGAACATGCAAACTGAGAATGCAACAATTAATGTGATAATGGTGCATTAATAACTAAGGCATGTATAACTGAATAACTGAGATATCTGACCTAGCATGTGTAATTGAAGAACTAAAGAAATAAATAGCTAAGGTTCTGAAATTCATGCAATAAACTGAGTACAAACATGATAATCTGATTTGGGATATATTCATAAGTAATTCATGATAATTTGCTGAAATTCTAGAAATCTTAGGTCTGTTCATAGTAAGAGAATCAAGAAACTGACTAAATTCTAGGAACCTAATGGGCGAAAGGAACCCACTAGTGAAATCCCCTATACCTGGTGATGAATTTCACGGAGAAATCTTTAGATTTCGGGGTAGGAACTGATGGAACCTTGTTGCGTTCTTGAACTAGGGTTCTTGACCTTTTTCTCCTCTCTTGCTTCTAATTTTCTAAGTTTTGATTAATGATTTGACTTGGAAAAGTTCTAGTTATGTTTCTAGGCTTAAACTGACTAAATCCTCATGATTTAGGGTCTAAACGACGTACCTTAGAGGTTAAACGAAATAGGAAAAGAAAAAAATACCCCTGACTTAACTATTGTCGAAGTGACTGACGGACTGGACCTACGGGCCGTAGGTCAATCGACGGTCCGTCGATTGGAGTCGTCGGTCGAGTCTGCCCGATAGGGCTTCACTAAAACGAGCATAACATGTTACTCGGAGGTCGGATTTTAGCAAACTCGATGGCGTTGGTAGGAGAATTCAATTATCTATCATATCCTTGTTCATTGGATACATACTTCATTTTGTACTAAAATTTATGACCATTTGAAGTTGACCCAATCACAATTTTCATCTAACTAGCTGCTACCCTCACCTACGGTCAGACCTACGGACTATGCATCAAAAGATGGTCTGTGCTGGTCAACCGTCAATCGAGACTGAAGCTGGGCTTCAGGGGAATCGATCCACGGACATGAATCACGGTCTGTGACCTGACCTACGGACCGTAGGTTCGTCCGTGGGTCAACACTTCATCGAATTTCTGGCTGAGTTCTGGGGGAGTTTGCTGACACGAACCACGGACCTGCAGGACAGACTATGTGTCCTCCTACGGTCCATGGATGGTACCCGTGAGTGCCACCTGCAACACCAAAAATCTGCAATATGGTCTATTTTCGGATACGGCGTGTTAAATTATCTCCCTCTTGGGACCATTCGTCCTCGAATGAAGACTAAACTAGTTGAGATGGAGGGAGAGGGCGGCAATCCCTACCACTAAACTCTAAGAACTGAATTTCTGACTAAACTGAGTTCCAAGAACATGCAAATACGCTGAAAATGCAAGTACAAACTAAAGGAACATGATTCGAAAATTGAATTTATGCATGAATAATTGAAAAACTGATGAGGGACTATTACCTCAAGCTGGAATGGAATCGGAAGGAAAGAGGTGAGGATATTTGGACTTCATAGCTGCTTCTGCGTCCCAAGTAGCTCCCTCCACAGACTGACTCATCCACAAAGCCTTGACTGAAGCGACTTCTTTGTTTCTCAACCTTCTAAATTGACGATCAAGAATCTCAACTGGTACGTCCTCATAAGAAAGGCTATCTTTTACAACCACAGTCTCTAATGGAACTATGGATGTTGGATCACCCACACACTTCTTCAGAAGTGAAATGTGAAATACTGGATGCACTACTACTAAATATGCTGGCAACTCTAACTCATAAGCCACTTTACCAATCCTTTCCAAGATCCAGTAAGGACCTACATATCTAGGACTGAGCTTCCCTTTCTTGCCAAATCTCATCACCCCCTTCATAGGTGACTCTTTCAGGAAAACCCAATCATCAACTTGGAACTCTAGTTCCCTTCTTCTCACATCTGCATAAGACTTCTGGCGAGTCAGGGCAGTCTTAAGTCTATCTCTAATGAGTTGCACTTTCTCCATAGCATCAAAGACCGAATCTGGTCCTATCAAGGCAGTTTCACCTACTTCAAACCAACCAAATGGAGATCTACATCTACGCCCATACAATGCCTCATAAGGGGCCATGTGAATGTTGGAATGGTAACTATTGTTGTAGGCGAACTCAATAAGAGGAATGTGATCATCCCAACTACCCTTGAAGTCGATCACACAAGCTCTCAACATGTCCCCTAAGGTCTGAATGGTACGCTCTACCTGACCATCTGTCTGTGGATGAGATGATGTGCTAAGGTTAACCTGAGTACCAAGACCCTTCTGAAATGACTTCCAGAAATGAGAGGTAAACTGAGGACCTCTATCTGAGATGATAAACAAAGGAACCCCATGTAACCTCACAATCTCATTAATGTAAAGCTTGGCAAAATCCTCGGCCGAATCTGTAGTCATGACCGCCAAAAAGCAAGAAGACTTAGTAACTCTATCAACAATCACCCAAATGGAGTCATGTTATTTGCTAGTACGAGGTAAACCTGTGATAAAGTCCATGTTGATCACTTCCCACTTCCAAGTAGGAATGTCAATCTCTCAAGTCATACCTCCTGGTTTTTGATGTTCTACCTTGACTTGCTGGCAATTGGGGCACTTAGCCACAAAATCTGCTATATCTCTTTTCATACCATTCCACCAATAGACTTCTCGCAGATCGCGATACATCTTAGTGGCACCTGGATGAATAGAATATCTTGAATTATGGGCTTCTACAAGAATATAGTGTCTCAACTCGCCCACATTAGGAACACATAACCGACTCTAGTAGCGAAGCATACCATCTCCCCCTTGGGAGAATACCTCAACTCTTTCTTGATGGACTGCTCCCTTGAGTTCAAGTAATATCAGATCACTTTCTTGCTTTTCCTTAACCGCTACTACCAAAGAAGATTCTACCCCATTTTGAACCGTTACACCACTATCTGATATGCTCATAAGACGAACTCCTAGGCAAGCAAGTCTGTGAACATCCTTTCCTAGTTCTTTTCTTTCTTCCTCAACATGTATTACACTACCCATAGATAATCTGCTATGAGCATCTGCTACTACATTTGCCTTACCTGGATGGTAATGCACACTCATATTATAATCTTTGAGGAACTCAAGCCACATTCTCTGGCGAATATTTAACTCTTTCTGGGTGAACACATACTGAAGGTTGTTATGGTTTGTGAACACATCTAAGTGAACACCACACAAGTAATGTCTCCAAATCTTAAGTGCAAACACCACTGCTGCTAGCTCGAGGTCATGAGTTGGGTAGTTCTTCTCATGCACCTTAAGTTTTCTAGAAGAATAAGCTATAACCTTACCTCGCTGCATCAACACACAACCTAGGCCGACCCTGGATGCATCACAATAGATCACATAACCATCTGAACCCTCTTGTAGAGTCAAGACAAGAGCTATAGTCAACCTAGTTTTCAATTCTACGAAGCTTTTCTCACAATCATCTGACTACTGGAATTAACCTTTTTGTGAGTCAACCTAGTCAATAGTGAGGCTATGGATGTAAATCCTTCCACGAACCATCTGTAATAACCTGCTAGACCCAAGAAACTTCTGATACCTATAGCAGAGTTAGGTCTGGGCCATTGATTCATTACTTTTATCTTCTGGGAATCTACTTGAATTCCTTCACAAGACACAATATGCCCAAGGAAGGCAACTGATTATAACCAAAACTCGCAATTGTTAAATTTTGCAAATAATTGGTGATCTTTGAGAGTTTGCAGAACAACTCTCAAATGACTCGCATGTTCTTCCTCATTTCGAGAGTAAATGAGGATATCATTAATAAAGAGGATATCAAACAAGTCCAAGTACTGCTTAAACACTCTGTTCATCAAGTCCATAAAAGCTGCCGGAGTATTGGTTAGTCCAAATGACAT
This sequence comes from Solanum boliviense, assembly GCA_029582625.1. NCBI lineage: Eukaryota > Viridiplantae > Streptophyta > Magnoliopsida > Solanales > Solanaceae > Solanum > Solanum boliviense. Next base: position 74,577 of record JAJOOJ010006485.1, read on the forward strand.
AACTACAAATTCATAAATGTCCATATCGTGTTTTGAAAGTTATCTTCGGAATGTCACTATCTCTGACTCTAAGCTGATGATAACCTGATCTGAGATCTATCTTTGAAAAATGACTAGAACCCTGATGTTGGTCAAACAAGTCATCAATCCTGGGGATGGGATACTTAATCTTGATTGTGACTTTGTTCAACTGCATATAGTCAATGCACATTCTGAGAGAACCATCTTTCTTCTTTATGAACAATAGTGGTACACCCCATGGTGAAATACTACGTCTGATGAAGCCCTTATCTAGAAGGTCTTTCAACTTCACTTTCAATTCCTTAATCTCTGGAAGGAGATCAATTCCAAAGTCGCTTTCCCTTTCGGGAGGAACTCCGGGAAGATAATCTAGAAACACTTCTGGAAACTCATTGACTACAAGGACTAACTCAAGAGTTGGGGATTCGAAACTAGAATCCTTAACCTGAACTGGATAATAGAGATCATCTTTCTGGCCTTAAGGTAAAAAATGAATCGACCCATAGGCGCTAAGCTACTACCTATCCATTCTAACATTGGTTCGTCTTGAAACTAAAAATGAACATTCCTAGTTCTATAATTGATTGAGGCATAACAGGAATGTAACCAATCCATGCCTAGAATAATATCAAAGTCTACCATTTCTAACTCTACGAGATATGCTGAGGTAACTTTCTGAGAGACTGTGAAAGGGAAATTTTTGTATACCCGTCTAGCTATAACTAGGTCACCGACTGGAGTAGAGACTGAGAAGGATTCTGAAAGAGATTTTATGCAAACACTGAATTGGACTGCTATATAAGGAGTTACAAAACAAAGAGTAGCCCCTGGATGTAACAGTGCATAAACATCAAGATCAAAGACTCGTAACGTACAAGTGACTACATCAGGAGAATCTTCCTGATCTTGACGAGCCTAAAGAGCATAGAGCTTGTTTTGGCGCTGTCTGCCACCTGTACCAGATGAGTTACCCTTCTGAGTCGGGCGACCTACTAGTGCTGCAGAATAAGTTCTGGTTATGTTTCTAGGCTTAAATTCACTAAATCCTCTTAATTTAGGGTCTAAATAGCGTACCTTAGGGGTTAGATGAAATAGGAAAATACCAAAAGACCCCTGACTTAACTGATGTCGGAGTGACCGACAGATTGGACCTACCGGCCATAGGTCAATCGACGGTCCGTCGATTGGAGTTGTCGGTCGAGTATGCCCGACAGGGTTTCACTAAAATGAGCATAACTTTTCACTTAGAAGTCATATTTTAGTAAACTCGATGGCGTTGGAAAGAGGATAAAATTATCTATCATATCATAGGTAATGGGACACATAGTTCCTTTTGTGCTAAAAGTTATGACCATCTGAAGTTGACCCAATCACAACTTTCATCTAACTGGCTGCTACCCTCACCTATGGTCAACCGTCAATCAGGATTGAAGCTAGGCTTTAGGGGCATCGATCTATGGACACGAACCACGATTCGTGACTTGACCTACGGACCGTAGGTCTGGCCGTGTGTCAACACTTAGTCGAATTTCTAGCTGAGTTCTGGGGGAGTTTGCTAACACGAACCACAGACCTACAGAACGGACCGTGGGTCCTCCTACGGTCCATGGATGATGCCCGTGAGTGCCACCTGCAACACTAAAAATCTGCAATCTGCTCTATTTTCGGATACAGGGTGTTACAATTTTTATTACATATCACATGTGTTTTGACTTTTATTTTTTTCTTTAGGTTCAGAAAAGTTGTTCTTCAAAATTTTTGTTCGCATACTTATGAAAAAATGGGTTTTCTAGTTATGTCCAATGTACAAAATAGCAGACTTTTTTTTACGTGTACCTCATAGCAAAATTCAAGTGAAACAAAATAGTATTCAGTTAGTTTTGGCAAAAAAATACTTCAAACTTATAGTGGAATTACTTTTAACTTCTATTCATTTTTTTTCCTAGAGATAGTGGATCAAGATGTGTTAGGCTTGATATTTGTTTTAGAAGTTGAGTCATTGAGTTCGAGGCGAGAAATAGAGCTATGTCCTAGGGGGGAATATATCATTGTGGAGTGTAAGAACATGAAGTATTATGTTATTCTACATATCCAACATTGTTAAGATACATCAATAGCATAGTAGGTGGCGTATTTTTCAAAAGGCTTTTCAGATGTAATGACTAGGTCAAGCCTTGGGGCATCCTATTATATATAGTGATAGAGATGATACAAGAGGAGAAATACTTGGAGCCTAATTTACTGTATATTGATATAGATAATAAACAAGAAGAAGCCATGTTAATGTCCAACATGGTTCGCGGTCAAGTAACAAATGAATGTGGACACGAAAGAGATAATAACTCTGATGTTTATGAAAGCATTTTATTTTAAGGATAGAGAGTGGACTTAAAGGAGGTGATCAATGAATATTCTTGTTTCAACATTATTTTCAATGGACAGATCATGGACTCAAAGGTTCTTCCACTTTTTTGGACAAAATACTATGATCTTTATCGCACCGCCAATTAAATTATGCATGACCATTTACAAGGTGGCTTAAATGTTAACGTAGATGTTTGAATTATTACTAAAATTGTGGATGGCATTGAAGCTTTCAGCATTTCGACCCATAGCGATCATCTTGAAATTTGGGACTATTCGTTGAAACTGATAGTGTTTTTGCATTAGAGTTAGATTTGAACGTGTAAGGCTTAGTAAGCTCATTTACTTTTTCTGTGAATAGATGAATATTATTGAATCAAAGAAAGTTGAGCTAGGTGAAGCAAACTCATTTACTTTTTCTGTGAATAGATGAATATTATTGAATCAAAGAAAGTTGAGCTAGGTGAAGCAAAAGAGCAAATGTTTAATTTTAATGAAATGCTTTTGAAAGCAAAGCAGGTCTGAACTCTAAAACTATGGGTTTAACAAAGAAAGATGAATTCTTTAACTCTATTTCAAGGCCCTAGCAATTTCTCCATGGTAAAAAAATTGTTTATCAAAAACTTGTCGTCATTTGTAGTATATTAAGCTCTTAGTTGCGGGCTTCATTAAAATGGTATCTGCTATTATTTTGGACGTTGCAAGTTTCATCTTCTTATATTTAATAGGAAGTTAAATATTTATTCGTATCGAATATTCATTAATTTGGAATGATACCTACAAGTGTATAGAATTTAATTTTTATTACATGTCACATATGTTTTGCCTTTATTTTTTTCTCTATGTCCAGAAAAGTTATTCTCCGAAATTTTTGTTCGCAAACTTCTGAAAAATGGATTTTCTATTTATTCCCAATGTACAACAAAGTAGACTTTTTTTACGTGTACCTCATAGCAAAATGCAAGTGAAACAAAAAAGGTTTCAGTTAGTTTTCTCAAAACAAATACTTTAAAATTATAATGGAATTACTTATAACTTGTATTCATTTTTTCCCTAGAAGATACTACTCTTACAAAGATTATATAATGACGGCATATAGAAAAATAAACGTGTTGTTTTAACAATATGAGCAAGAAATTAAATTAGACCAAATGAAATTATAAATGTATGTTCTTAATAATATGGCCAAAAAATTAAATTTTACAAAAAAGAAATAAAAATGAATGTTCATAATAATATGACTAAGAAATGAAGAAGGATAAAATATGAAAGGAAAACATAGTTAAGACCATATTTCTCCAAATGAAGAAGAAAAATATAGAACATGAAGAACAAGCCAAAAATATATCAGAAATGAAAAAGGAAAATACAAATTATTTTTTGTTAGAAATATGTGAGCTTAATTAGTTGTTGAAAACGACAAGTTAGAGTGATTTCTCCTGATGCTTTTCATCTTTCACATTTCTTTCATTAAATTATATTTCAAACTAAAATTTTCATATTCAATTAGGATATTTTATTTGAAGAAATGATATTCATATGAAATGTGGATTTGGTGTCTGACTGGTTTTGTTCTCTCCCTAAAAATTCCTTTCATTCTTCATTTAACCTGAACGTAAACATAAGGGATAGAAACAGATCTTTTCTGAAGCAAACTGACCAGCCCAACTTCAAGACGAAAATTTTCAAGCAAATCTGCCCTATTGGTTTCTCAGTTTTGTCAAATATATGCTCCTTACGCGTATCATGGGCGGGGTGGGGTTGGTTGGGAAGTTTAATTTCTTCTTGATAAAAGTAGAGTTATTTTGGTACTATATTGTTTATATTTTCTTATAAGTATTTTGATACAATAGAGTTTTCTATGAAAGTTTTTCGATTCCCATTGTCAAAATGTGATAACAATGTTATTTTGGTGGATGAAAATAAAAAAGATTTTCCATCAAATACCTAATTGATAAAAATTGATTGTGTGGTGGTTGAAAAGATTTCTCCATTGCTCATAATGTTCTTGAAATAGTTGTCTTGGGCTTCAATTGATTCAGCCCTAGGAATTTAAGGTAAAATCTTGTAAGTGTTAAAATCCAAGTCATTTTGTTGACGAAAGAGTTGTTTTTAATTTGATTGATCTTATATGCACCAGTAGTGTAAATGATCTATTTTTCAAGACCTAGAGAGGTAGTAATAGGAACCAAGATATATTTAATTAAGTGGGTGTGGGCCCTGTGTGGACATGGTGAGAAAAGAGTGATATAGATTGTTCTAGTATGTGAAGAGGAGAAGCGTAGATTCCTTTTTTATTGTATTACTGGTATCACTTCTCCTCTTAACATATCTGAGATGTACCAGTCTTAATTTACTCATCATGTCCACCATGAGGAAAACTCAAACCTTGTTTAATATATCATCGTTTATAATACTACATCTCAATGATAATTAAGAAATTCATTTACACTATTAGTTCATATTAGATAAATCCAATGAAAATAATAACTCTTTCTTTAACAAAATTACTTGGATTTAAGCACATAAAAGGTGTTACCTAAAATTCTCAAGGCTGAATCAATTGGAAGTCCAAGAAATATCTTTCAAGAAGGCTGTGAGAATTGGAAAACCCTTTCCAACCCCCACTCAATAAATTCTTACATGTAAGGTACTTGGTAGGAAATCTTTCTTCATTTTCATCCACAAAAACAACAACGTCATCATATTTTCACAAATCAAAATCATAACAATTTCTCAAAAAACTCTATTGTATCATAATATTTATATATAAAAAACTAGAATATAAAGGACCAAAAACAGCTCTAATTGAATTAATAATAAATTGTACTTACCAACAAAAATCTCCCCGAGACATGCGAAGGGAGCATACATTTGACAAAACTTGGAAACCTAATATGCTAATTTGCTTGAATTTTTTTGGCTCACAATTGGGTTGATTAGTCTACTTTAGCAGAGTTGTGCTTTTGTCCCTTCTATTCAATTCTACTAAAATCAAGAATCAAAAGAATTTTTAGAGAGTTAATAAAACCATTCAGACAGCAAGGTAGCAACCTATAATACTAGGTGGAATGATTGTCTAATACTATGCATTTAATTAATAGATTCTCATCTAAAGTACTTAATCCTTAGTCTCTCTATTTAGCCCAAATCATGTACGGTGAATGAAGAACAAATGTCCAAACATTGAATTTCAGACTAAAAGAAGAGCAGCGTAACCAGACTTTGAATCTGCGACCATAAGGCTGCTGAAGAATCCTATGTCAAATCAATATAGCAGTGCGGCCATACCATGAATCTTCGAACATAAGGCTTATAAAGAATGCCATATCAAATAAACATCACAATTCCACCTTAGAAAAATGTCCACTCGAAGATAACCAATACAATAACTCAAACTTCAATTGAATCCAATCACAAACATTCGAACAACACCCAATAGTCTATTGATGAATCGATAGGGCCGTAGAAAAGGGGAGGTATGGATAGAATTTCATCAGGGATAAGCTACAACCTACCTAAGACTCATTCTATCAGACTTAATTCTACTACATCAATCTAAATAGAGCTATGTCATATGAAGCAAGCACATACTCCTAAATATGCAAGTCTATGGAAAGTACTACTCTACTTCTAGACTAAGGCCGAACATGCCTTCAACTACAATAATAAACAAGTACAAAACATTCCACAATGTAGGGATAGTCGGGAATAAGTAGAACAACATGATAGTAGCCCGAAAATCCTGACAAAAGCTTAAAACTTGATATTGACTAACAAAGCATAATCAACTATCTACCAAAGGCAAATTCACAATAATCAACATTTATTTACATTCTCGAGCTCAATCTTAAGGACAGGAAGAAGTAGCCTACCTCAAGGAAAATCGCATGTGCTTCAAATTCGCAATTCCAATGCTTCTTCCTTCCAAAAGACCTCTGAATGATACAACACTATCAAATATAGAATAACAATATTAACACAATTTTTTATGCACTAATCATATTAATAAGGGATAGACCATGTTATTTGTCAAAACGTGATGACAATGTTATTTTGGTGGATGAAAATAAAAAATGTTTTCCATCAAATACCTAATTGATAAAAAATGATTTTGTGGTTGTTGAAAAGGTTTCTCCATTGCTCTTAATGCTCTTCAAATAGTTATCTTGGGCTTCAATTGATTCAGCCCTGGAAATTTAAGGTAAAATTTTGCAAGTGTTAAAATCCATGTCATTTTCTTAATGAGAGAGTTGTTTTTTATTTGATTGATGTTACATGCACTAGTAGTGTAAATGATCAATTTTTTCATGACATAGAGAGGTAGTATTAGGAAAGAAGATATATTTAATTAAGTAGGAGTGGGCCTTCAGTGGACAGGGTGAGGAAAGCGGGATATAGATTGTTCTAGTATGTGAAGAGGAGAAGCGTAGATCCCTTTGTTATTGTATTATTGGTATTTCTTCTCCTCTTAACAAATCAGAACCATCCCAGTCTCAATTTTCTCGTCTTGTCCACCATGAGGAAAACTCCAACCTTATTTAATATATCTTCATTTCTAATACTACATCTCAATGATAATTAAGGAATTCATTTACACTATTAGTGCATATTAGATAAATCCAATGAAAATATAACTCTTCCTTTAACAAAATTACTAGGATTAAGCACATACAAGGTGTTACCTAAAATTCGCAAGACTGAATCAATTGGAAGTCCAAGGCTTCTCTTTCAAGAAGGCTATGAAAATTGAAAAATCCTTTCCAACCCCCACTCAATAAATTCTTACCTGTAAGGTACTTGGTATCAAATCTTTCTTCATTTTCAACCACAAAAATAACAACGTCATCATATTTTGACAAATCGAAATCACAACAATTTCTCAAAAAAACACTACTATATCATAATTTTTTTTTACATCTAGAATACAAAGCACCTAAAACAACTCTAATTGAATTAATAATAAATTGCACTTAGCAACAAAAATATCCCCGACACATGCGAAGGGAGCATGCATTTGACAAAACATAGAAACCTAATATGCTAATTTGCTTGAAATGTTTTGTCTCACAGTTGGGTTGATGAGTCTACTTTAGCAGAGTTTTTCTTTTGTCCCTTTCTTTCAGTTCTAGTAAAATCAAGAATCAAAAGAATTTTTTGAGAGTTAATAAAACCATTCAGATGACAAGGTATCAACTCATAATACTAGGTGGCATGATTGTCTACTACTATGTATTTAATTAATAGATTGTCATCTAAAGTGCTAAATCCTTAGTCTCTATATTTAGCCCAAATCATGGATGGTGAATGAATATCAAATGTTAAAATATTGAATTTCGGACTAAAAGAAGAGCAGCGTAACATGACTTTGAATCTGCGACAATAAGGCTGCTGAAGAATCCTATGTGAAATTAATAGGGCAGTGTGACCATACCTTGAATCTTCGAACATAAGGCTTACAAAGAATACCATATCAAATAAACATCACAATTACACCTTAAAAAAATGTCAACTCGAAGATAATCAATACAAGAACTTCAAGCCTGAATCAAATCCAATCCTAAACTGTGCAACCACGGCTGATAGCCTAATCATGAATCGATTGGGCCGTAGAAAAGGGGAGGTATGGATAGAATGTCATCACAGCTGAGCTACAACCTAACTAAGACTCATTCTATCGGACCTAATTCTGCTACATCAATCTACATGGAGCTATGTCATTTCAGCAAGCACATGCTCCTAAATATGCAAGTGTATGGAAAGCACTACTCTACTCCTAGACTAAGGCCGAACATGCCTTTAACCACAATAATAAACACGTACAAAACATGCCACAATGTAGGGATAGTCGTGAACAAGAAGAACAACATGCTAGTAGCCCGAAAATCCTGACAAAAGCTAAAAACTTGATATTAACTAACAAAGCATGATCAACTATCTACCTAACGCAAATTCACAATAATCAACATTTATTTACATTCTCGAGCTCAATCTTAAGGACATGAAGAAGTAGCCTACCTCAAGGAAAATCGCATGTGCTTCAAATTTACAATTCCAATGCCTCTCCCTTTCAAAAGACTTATGAATGATACAACACTATCAAATATAGAATAACAATATTAACATGATTGCTTATACAACAATCATATTAATAAGAGATAGACCAATCTTTGAGTCAATATACAAATGTGGGACCCACCTTAGAAATCAAAGAATTGATTACATCAAAATGTCCATTTCAGCTTCCTAAACTGGTATCCTAAAATGAGACACAAATTATGGCACGAACCACACTAAAACACCTACATGCAACAATTAAACATTTAAGAACAATCAAGAAGACTGGCAGCCCCTTTAGACATGATAAAGCAAACAAGCTATCCCCAGCATTCCCCAAACACTCCAATACATAGCCAGAACCTTCCGAACACACTAAACTTGAAATCACCCAAATCGAACACTAAAAACTCTCTCAATCACAAAAAGAAATGCTAGAACAATATGAAATCATGGTATGGTCTTTCATTCAAATGTCAAGTCACAAATACGTATCAAGATTGCAGAGAAAGGAGGTCATGATAACAACCCACTCTTTAAATGTCCTTCGCAATCATAAAAGTCAAACCAGGCAAAAGAGATGACCAAGGGTGGTCAACACCATATGACCGCTCATCTATATTATAGATTGAGGCCCATACGATCATAATTGTAAAGAACAACCCTCCATGATTGAAAACGCACACATGTAGCCTCGCTAAAGGAATAACCAACACAAGATGCTCGTGCATCAACTGAAAACACTGACGGAGTTCTCAGGATTAATTTAGAACCCCGTACATGTAAATAAAATATGCTACCCCACCATAATTTATATTCCAGACTCAATAGAGCTGTTGAAAGTTCTAACTAAGGTCATCTCGATGAAAGTGGGTACCGCATAAAAACTCCATCTAAACCCAAATTCCATAAGAGCGCTCGAGATTAGCGCGGAGGCCTCATGATCATTATGTAAGGTCCTAGATAAATCTTAATATTTCAAAGCGAATGGACAAATGAAATAGAATTTTTAGGTCGGCTTCTTGAACTTTTGACCAAAGTGAACCGTTTTTGTTTATGCAGTTTCTTAAAGAAAAACTTGAACATAATCTAAATAAATGACCAGGTGACTGAAATGTCATTCTAAGCAAGTGATAAATGACATGGATCACTATAAGAATTCTCTATTCATAATAAATAAGCCAATAATAAATAAATGACTTAGAGGGTTTTTATAGTGTTTCCTCAATCAAATGCTACTCCTTTCGATGCTGACAATACATATTCTATTTCGATTGTTATTAATAAAGTATATCGTGAGCGTACCATTGAAAGGAGTGATTAATCTTCCATATGTGTTAAATGACTTTTAAATAGTTTATGCTTTACAAAATTCATGGCATGTCAATCCCATTAGTTTCTAGTAGGAATGCATATAGCTTAGACGTGCACACATTATGGACTTTCAAATAGGACAACTTAGCATTAACCTGAAAAATTTGGGTTACACATCATAATCCTGATGAACTTCTAATAAAATAGGTTAATTGATGAAGTTGGACCTATGATAACATGAAAACACTCTCTTTCTAAAATCAAAGGAGAGACATATACTCCTTGTTCAAGTATATTCCGATGAAACTATCTTTTAAGCTACATTGGATTAACTATGCAAAACATAATAGGAACTGATGAGTTTGAATTGAATATGATGGGGGAACTAAACTTCTCTTTAAGCTTACAAGTTAAGTAGTCATCAACATGCACTATGATCAATCAACAAAAGTATATTGGTGATCTGCTAAAATGCGTCCACATGGAAAGTGTCAAGCCCATTGATACTCCAATAGGACCGCTACAGAACGAGACATTGACAAACCAAGTCCATCTGTAGTTGAGACAATGTATTGAGAAATTATTTGCTTTTTACTATACATAAAAAAAACAGACTAGATATAGTCTTTAGTGTTGGAATGTGTTCAAGACTTTAGACCTATCCTATGGATTCCAACTTGAATGATGCATAAATGATTCTATGTAATTGAGATTATGTAACAACCCGTATTATGCATATGCTTGTTCTATTCTTGTGATACTTGGCATAGCCATATAGTATAGGTGAGGGAACATGTTTCTTATATGATTAGCATTGGTTTAAACTAACTCAAAAGGTGATGTCAGCCTTGCACGTTTCAGCATGTGTACAGTTAACTCCAACGGGAGTATTTAAACTCGAGACAGTAAGGTGGTAATTGAGCTTAAGTGTAAAGTTAAGTGCTAAGTTAAAGGAAAAGGGATTAACATTTAGAAAATGGAATAAAATAAGTGCCTGCTTGCTTGACTTAACTAAGCTAGTAGGTGACAAGTAGGTGCATCACCTACTTTGAGTTATTGACCAGTCCAAAGGACCAAGTAGGTGCATCACCTACTTGAGCTATATGGATCTAGTTAAAAAGTCCAAGGTTTATGGATCAAATTGGGCCTTTTCTAATGGACTCACTTGAGGCCCAAACAAAGTTAAATAAAAGGAAAATGAAATTTAAGCCCAACAGCCAAATCTGCCAAGGCCTAATATATTTAAGCCCAAGTGAAAGCTAGTAGGTGCATCACCTAGTTTGACCTTTTGAGCTACTTGATGTACCTAAGCAAGTGCATCACCTACTTGACCAATTAGTGGCTGAAAATGGACCAAAAAGAGATGTTCTAGAGGATTATTTTTTTATGGTCAAGAAGGCTTCATATAAACCCAATTTGAGCTGATCTTTTCACTCATTTTAACATACAAAATTCAAAATTCACTCCAGCTCTCTCTCTCTTTTCTCTTAAGAATTAAAACAACAACCTTAAAGTTCCTTCTAGGGTTCTTGAAGAAATCCTCATATCTGCAAACCAAGGTAAGAGAAACACTTATGGATTTAGCTTGATTCTCCAATGGGAGACTAGAAAATATGTTATTCATGCTCAATTATAAGTAGAAGGAAGAAGTTTCCACAAGCTACTGCTTACTTATTTTAATTATTAAGATATTTTTCTCTTGTTCTTTGGGTTAAGTGTGAAGGGAAGTTAAAGTTCTAGAGGAATTCAAGTTATAAGGAGAAGTTGCAGAAATTGAGGTGAGGTGACTACTCCATTTTCTTCCTCCTTATGTATGAGTTTGAGTGAGGAAATATGGGTGTGCTATAATAATACTCAAGGGGTGGCGAGTTCAATAATTGGGTGAGTGATCAAGAATATTTGAGGCTGCTTTATGTGTATTTTTGTTGGTGCAGCTTGGGTAATCTTGGAAAATGATATATAATGTGTATTGGGCAGAGAAGGAGGATGAGCTGATACACATTATTTAAGGGGTGTATGGGCTCATTACCAGTCAAAATTAGTTACTGTTTAACGAGGCTCAGGTGTGATAGCTGCTTATAATAGTTTATCATGACTTACAGATTAACACCTAAAAGGGGAGGTTGAATCGTGATAGTCATATTGGTCAGAGAATAAGGTATGTAAGTCTATTCGATTCAATATTCTTCGGCATGAAATCTGATATTTGCAATCAATATCAATAATGGAATTTCCCAAGTTCTATTCCTAATAAAGGAAACATAGTGGCAGCGTACGATCTTAAAATAGCTGACAATATTTCCCCCTCCCCTTAGTGTATAGAATTACTTCATTATATGTTCACCACTCTATACTTGTGTAATTAGCCTTCTATGTACTAGTATAGAAATGGTATTTGCAAAAGCAAGTTTGGTGAAACCTCCTCTTAGTCAGTTGAAGTCAATTGTGTCATTTAAGCTCAGCAGTAATGCATTGATGTTATATAACTCCTTATGTCATTGTTACTCCCTTGAAGTATTATTTTCATGTCTTCTACTACTGGTCCGTAATTCCAAATATAAAAAATGGTTATGACCACCAAAACAACAATCTCAAAGATTATAGAATCTAAGTAAAGCAATTTGTATAATTATGGGTGGCCGTTCAGGGGCGAAAGCCTAGCATGGGCCGATACCAATTGGTAAAAAAAGGGTGGCAGCTCAGGGGCAAAATCCTAGCGTGGGCCGATCCCAATTTGTGTAATTATGAGGACCGCATCCCAGGGGTTAAAATGCCTAGCAAGGGTCATCCTTTTCTACCACTGATCAGTTGGTCATTCATATCACATGCCTTATAAAGATCATAACACACAGAAAGGTAGAGACAAGAATGTAACACGCATAATCCCACAAGAGTTAACAAAGGTGGTCTTTTGTTCTGATTTATGTACACTTGTATTGACAATCAGTTTCATTCGAACGCTTATTTATATATGTTAATGCCTTACATATTCAGTACATTTTCTCATACTGACGTCCCTCGTGGGGGAGATGCTGCATTTCATGCTGCAGGTACAGGTACTTCAGCTAGTAAACTTCCTCAGTTGGAGCACACGACACTCAGCTACTTTTGGTGAGCTCCCAATTGATTCGGAGTTTTACTGAGTCCTTGGTAGATTCATTTTGGTATTGTATCGTAGTTAAGAGTTAGGCGGAATCTGTCCCGACCTACTCTAAGGTTTTCTTTCTTTTAGAGGCTTTGTATACTTATGTGTATGGTTCAGTTGCATCTTAACAAGTTGTGGTCTCTGCGGCCAAGTCATGTATATAAGTTTTAGGTCTACTTATGTTGGTTCGTGTAGCTGCATCCTACATGAACTTGTCATAAGAATGTCATAGTTATACGCACAGTTAAGCACATGTTACATGTTGGTTCTATCTGGCCTTTAGGGTATCGGGTGCCAGTCCGTCTTACTGAAATGTGAGGCATGACAAAACTGGTATCAGAGCAGGTCATCCTAGGGAGTCTACAAAGCTGTGTTTGTGTAGAGTATTGCTTATGGATGTGTTGTGCACCACATTTATAAACAGGAGGCTATGAGACATGTAGGAGTTGTTTCTTTTCTTTCATTTCTTAGAACTTGCGGTAGAACCAATGTTGTAGGTGAATCGTGTCTAACTTCTGAATTTCATTATTATAGCAAAGATGGCGGTTACGAGAAGGAGTAAAGTACAGGTAAGCGAGTAGAGGTGGTTGGCCAAGAAGGGACCAGCCAACCACCACCTAATCAAGCTGTTCAAAGTGATGCTCAAGATGAGTCTGTATCACAGACTTCCCCGACCCCTCCATCTCTAGAATATCTAAGGAGGGAAGTTGAACCTCAAGAACCCACTATTAATTCTACCGAGCAAGATTTGAGTAATGCAGTCCAATTATTGACTTGTATAGTTGCTGGCCACGGCCAAATGCAAGAAGGTCTAGTTGCAGGTACTAGTCGTGTAGACAGAGCGCTGGCACGCGAATACGTGACTTCCTTAATTTGGACCCTCCATCATTCACCGGGTCAGATCCTAATGAAGATCCACAGGACTTTATACATCAAATCCAACACACTTTGGATGTTATGCATGTAAGTGGTAAAGAAGCACTTCAGGTAGCAGCATATAGATTAAAGGGTGTGTCTATATTGTGGTATGAAGCTTGGATGCAACCTAGGGGAACAGTTGCACCTTCAGCTATGTGGAAAAAGTTCAAAAAGGCAATCGTTGACCATTATCTGCCATTGGAGATCCGAGAGGCCCGTGCAGATCGGTTCTTAAATCTATACCAAGGAAGTATGAGTGTGAGATAGTACAGTCTCAAATTTAATTCCTTGGCCAGATATGCTCCTAATGTAGTAGCTACTATGGAGGATAGAGTTCATCGATATGTGGATAGATTAGATTCATATCTGGTTAGAGACTGTACCATTGATTCGTTGAATAAAGATATGGATAGAAAGGATGCAAGCTTTTGCGCAAAAGTTGGAGGATCAAAGGCAAATAAGAAGGACACAAGAGTCAGAAACAGGGCATTCTAAGATGGCCAGATCCATAGGGAAGTTAACACCATCCCAAGGAGAGTTTAGGCCTCGGTTCTTTAACAAACTGCCTAGGCCTTCATCTTCCTACTCTATAGCTAGTGCCCCACCTCGATTTCAAGAGTCTAGGGGCAATCAGTTTGGGCAAAGAGGTGAAAGCCAAGGTTCACGAACAGCGGGGTACCAAGAGCAAAGAAGTATAAGCCAATCAGGACCTCCTCGACAGTCTTGTAAACAATGTGGAAGGAATCATCTAGGTGCATGTAGGTTTGGGACAAATGTTTGTTTTTGGTGTGGTATACTATGTCATCTGATGAGAAATTGCCCTCATAGGGGTGTGGGTGGTGTTGCACAACCTACTAGATCAGGTGTTGCATCATCATCATCAGCACCTTCTTTGTGTAGGAGACAGATGCCTATTGGTCGTGGTAGAGGATCTAGGGGAGCAACTAGTTTTATTGGAGTTTAGAATCGCATATATGCTCTAGAGGATCGACAAAATTTAGAAGCCTCGCCCGATGTGGGTACAGGTACATTGTCCATCTTTTTACATATTGTATATGCATTAATTGATCCGGGGTCTACACTATCATATGTTACTCCATTGATTGCTGAAAAGTTCAAAAGAACATTAGAATTATTAGTGAAGCCATTTGAAGTATCTACATCGATTGGTGAGTCTATTATAGCTAGAAGGGTTTATCATAATTGTATTGTAACTGTTTGTGATCGTGATACATTGGTTGACCTTGTTGAGCTAGAAATGGTAGATTTTGATGTTATAATGGGTATGGATTGGTTAGCTTCTTGTTATGCTACGGTTGATTGTCGAACTAAGATGGTGCATTTCCATTTTCTAAAAGAGGCAGTTCTTGAATGGAAAGGTAATATTGGGGCACCAAGAGGTAAATTTATTTCTTATCTTAAGGCAAAGAATTTGATGTCCAAAGGATACATAAGTCATCTTGTGAGAGTGAAAAATAGAGATGTGGAGTCACCAACTCTTCAATCCATTCCGGTAGTGAATGAGTTTCTTGATGTATTTCCTGAAGATCTTCCAAGTTTACCCCCAGAACGAGAAGTAGAGTTTGGCATTGATATGATTCCAAATACTCAACCTATCTCCATCCCTCCATATAGAATGGCCTCGGCAGAATTACAGGAGTTGAAGGAGCAATTAAAAGACTTACTAGAAAAGGGATTCATAAGGCCTAGTATGTCCCCATGGGGGGCACCAGTTTTGTTTGTACGCAAGAAAGATGGCTCGTTAAGAATGTGTATCTACTACCGGCAATTGAATAAAGTAACGATTAAGAACAAATATCCCCTCCCTAGAATTGATGATTTGTTTGATCAATTACAAGGTGCTAGGTGTTTTTCAAATATCATCCTGAGGTCGGGTTATCACCAAGTGAGGGTCAAAGACGAGGATATACCCAAGACAGCTTTCTGAACATGGTTTGGTCATTTTGAATTTTTAGTCATCTCATTCAGGCGAACAAACGCACCAGCAGCTTTTATGGATTGGATGAATAGGGTGTTCAAGTAATTTTTAGATGTGTTCGTGATAGTATTCATAGATTACATTTTGGTGTATTCAAGATCGGAAAAGGACCATGTTAATCACCTGCGGTAGGTTTTACAAATTCTTCGTGATTGTAAGTTGTATGCAAAGTTCTCTAAATGTGAGTTCTGGTTGAAATTTGTGGTATTTTTAGGTTATATTATATCCGATGAAGGAATAAGGGTTGATAACCAGAAAATAGAAGCCATGAAAAACTGGCCAAGACCTACAACGTCTACAGAGATCCGTAGTTTTCTAGGATTGGCAAGTTATTACAGAAAGTTCGTTGAATGATTCTCTTCCATTGATTCACCCTTAACAAAGCTAACACACAAAGAAACTAAGTTTTAGTTGAGTGATTAATGTGAAAGAAGCTTCCAATAGCTGAAGAATAAATTAACTTCTACACATGTATTGGTACTTCCAGAAGGCACGTAAGGCTATGAAGTGTAATGTGATTCTTCGGGAGTGGGCTTAGGTTGTGTATTGATGCAGCATGGTAAATTAATAGCTTATGGATCGAGGCAGCTGCGGCCACATGAGAAAAATTATCCAACCCATGATCTAGAGCTAGCATCAGTTGTGTTTGCTTTGAAAATATGGTGCCACTACTTGTATGGAGTTGATGTTGACATATACACTGATCACAAGAGTTTGCAATATATCTTTAAGCAATGCATTGATGTTACATAACTTCTTATGTCATTGTTACTGCCTTGAAGTATTATTTTCATGTCTTCTACTACTGGTCTGTAATTCCAAATATCAAAAATGATTATGACAACCAAAACAACAATCTCAAAGATAAAAGAATCTAAGTAAAGCAATTTGTATAATTATGGGTGGCAGCTCAGGGGCGAAAACCTAGCATGGGCCAATCCCAATTGGTAAAAAAGGGGTGGTAGCTCAGGGGCGAAAGCCTCGCATGGGCGGATCCTAATTTGTGTAATTATGAGGACCGCATCCCAGCGGTTAAAATTGCTAGCATGGGTCATCCTTTTCTACCATTGATCAGTTGGTCATTCGTATCACATGCCTTATAAATATCATAGCACACAAAAAGGTAGAGACAAGTATGTAACACACATGATCTCACAAGAGTTAACAAAGGTGGTCTTCTGTTCTGATTTATGCACACATGTGTTGACACTCAGTTTCATTCGAACTCATATATATATATATATATATATATATATATATATATATGTTAGTGCCTTACATATTCAGTACATTTTCTTGTACTGACGTCCCTCATGGGGGGATGCTGCATTTCATGCTGCAGGTACATGTACTTCAGCTAGTAGACCCCCTCAGGAGGAGCACACTACACTCAGCTACTTTTGGTGAGCTCCAGATTGATTCGGAGTTTTACTGAGTTCTTGGTGGATTCATTTTGGTATTGTATCGTAGTTAAGATTAAGGCGGGATCTGTCCTGACCTACTCTAAGGTTTTCTATCTTTTAGAGGCTTTGTAGACTTATGTATATGGTTGAGTTGCATCTTAACAAGTTGTGGTCTTAGCGGCCAAGTCATGTATATTAGTTTTAGGTCTACTTATGTTGGTTCGTATCGATGCATCCTACATGAACTTGTCACAAGACTGTCATAGTTATATGCATAGTTAAGCACAAGTTACATGTTGGTTCTCTCGGGCCATTAGGGCATCGGGTGCTTGTCTATCTTAATGAAATGTGAGGCGTGACAGATTCCATATAGCTTAGATGTAAACTACTAATTTAACTATGAAGTAGGTTTTAAGCACAAAATATATTGTGCTAAGAGACTCTTTTATGTGATGGACTTAATTAACTATAAGCTACTTGTGGGAATTAATTATAACTATTACAATCAAATGTAAAATGTGATACAAAATGAGAAAAACAACTAAATAATAGATTAGTACCCAAAAGTAGATAAAAAAAAAGAGATACACAAGGTGTTAACAAGATATAGAATGTAATATTTGGTGTTCCTCCCTCCATTCATTTATGTACGAGTGAGTTTCTAAGGAGCTAAAGATAGAAATAAAGATGTATATGCATATTTCATGTCTTGCGATGAAATTGAGTCTTAAATGGTAATTCTCCGACTCTAGTTTTTGTGTAAAAATAAAAGTCTAATATGAATAATAGAAATCTTAACAATAACAACATGGAAAGCAACAATAATAGCAGAATTTATGTGATGAGTATGTACTAACTCACCAGAAGTACAAAGATTAATATGACGTCATGAGCATGTACGAATTGTATGATTGCCTTCTTTTCGACAAAACATATCTATTATACATCACGATACCCAAGATCCATAAAAGAAATAAAAATGAAAGCACAAACAACATAAAGATCTGAAGCAACAATTTCTAAATAATGTAGTTCAATAGATAATAGACAAAGTGGACTAACGATTTACCTCTTGTGGTGTAGTGATTTGTTTATTATTATAGGTCTCGAATCTACACCCTTTCTTCAAACAGTGTAAAGAGAGACAGAGAAGGGAATATTTTGTGAAATGATATGCAGATTAAAGAGAGTGGTGTTCTTGTGAGTGTAAAATCTTCTTTGTACTGGAAGATTTGATGTGCCTTGGAGCATGAAATGAAAGAGTCGTGTATCGGGAGAGGGATGTGTAAGAAGGGGTAGTGAAAAAGACTATACATGTCTCCAAAAAATAAAAAAATCCAAACATATCCATGGATGAGTAAAGTTGCAAATTAGAATGAAAATTGCAAGAGATAGAGGGGAACAGAAAGTGTGGCTGCTGAGAAGAAAGTATATTTAGGGTTTGGGCTACAATATATGTTTTTGTGTGCTAATTAAGAAAAGTTTGTTTTGGAAAAGAACTGACACAACATGACAACCTATAGACTATATTAAATACATTTTTTTCCTGATTATTCATTCTCTATTTCCTTTAAAAAGAAAAACTTATATTTTTTTGGTTAAAAAAAGAAACAAATATTATTTTATGTATTTCCTTTAAAAGGAAAAATCTATTATTTTATTGTTCTTTTTTTCTTGCCTTTATAATTTATCAACTATTTTAAAATAGGGTTCTTTCTTTCCTTTTTTTTTCTATTTCTAAATTCCTTTCCAAACGTATTTTTTCTTCTCTACCAATTTTTTTCTATAATTCACTTTTTTTTGTAATT
This sequence comes from Solanum boliviense, assembly GCA_029582625.1. Lineage (NCBI taxonomy): Eukaryota > Viridiplantae > Streptophyta > Magnoliopsida > Solanales > Solanaceae > Solanum > Solanum boliviense. The sequence continues at coordinate 93,606 of JAJOOJ010006485.1, forward strand.
TTTCCTTTTCCTTAAAACCACTCCATAATTAGAAATTCACAGTTCTTTCATTATTTTCTCTTAGGATTTTGATTATTTCTTTTCTTATCTAAAACTTCTCACCCATCTATTTATCTCTACTTTATGATTTTTAATATTTTTTTCACTCGAAAATATCCCCTCCCCCAAGTTAAAAGTCTAATAATTGTCACAGCCTGAAATCTCAGGTCTTGATAACACGTACTAACAAAACCATTAGGTAAGCCAAACACATAGCCCATAACCAAAACCGACAAGCTATTACCCGGAATAAAAACAGATAGAAAGTAAGGAAACAACGTCAAATAAAAAAAAGAGACATACAATCTTATGTTTATTTCAAGAAAAACATTGGTTCATGCAAAACTTTTTTTAAAAAAAAATGAATAGTCATTTCGATGAAAGAAAAATATTGTTTCATGAAAGGACGCGTTACTTTATATACTTTTGGACTTCTTACATCTAACTTAGGCCTTCTTCTCCTCAATCCTAGAGATAGGCATTAATAGGTTGTCATCCTTTCCATCTTCATCTTCTTCTTTTCCATACTTACAACCTAATTTTTTTTTTCTCTGATTTTCTATTTCACTTCTTTCAACACTTTTAAGAGGTAAGCTTTTGTAATTCAAGACTTAGTAAATCACTGACCGTCAAAGTAGAATTCAGAGATAGAAATGAATTTAATGACCCTCGAGTTTATTTCTGTATTTTTTCATACTTTGACTATTTTCACCTTTGCATAGCTTAGTTATAGCTCTTGTGTTGTATTGCATTAGGTGGCACATTTCCTAGGGTGTTTGGGAAGGCTTTGGGCTATGTTTTTCCTTTTGGAGCCTTTTGAAATAAAAGAGCGATGACTTTAGTCAACATCTTGAAAGTCTGATGTTGAATAAGATAAATTATGACAGCTCCATCAACTTCGAAAGGTATTTTTTGGTCTAGTAATGTGGTTGATTTGAGTTTCGATGCTTTCATTTTAAGTTTGTGCCATTGGATATTTTAGTTTTAAAGTTTTGGCCGAAGTTTGACTACTGTGAACGATTTTGTTAAAGACGCTCAGATGGAAATTCAATCAACGTAGTTAGCTCCAAAATGTCAAGTTTTATTTAGAACGACCTTTGGTTTTTATCCTTAGGTGTTTTTGGATGAGGTAGTGGCTTTTGTCATTTTTTTTGGTGTTTCGCTAGAAGTGGTGACTTCGGTTAACATTTTTACGAGATAATATATGTTAGTTTTATTAAATTCCGTTTAGTTTGGAATATCACTTATTATTGGGTAGTATAATTTGTTTTCATTCACAGTCTTCCGAATGAACCGTAAGCTCCCATTAGGGGAATTCCCCATTCTTGGTGAACTTCTGATGCAATGCTTGCCCAACATTCGCAGAGAGCACTGCCACATTTGTGAAGGGTCAAAATGGCTGACCTCAATGTTTGCAGGCAAGCCTCCATGTTCGCGAGGGGTTTATCACCTGCAGTTACAAGATTTAATAGTCATTTTCACCCTGTAAACTCAATTTAAAGACTTGGTCTTTTGGCGAATTAGAGACCATTTCTTGGTGGATTTGTGTTATTCTTGGTTGGTTGCATCCGGAAACAACATTGCCACTTTACGAGCATGATTAATCCTTCGTAAAAATTTGTAAAATCCAACAATTTCCTCCTAATTCCCCATTTGTGATTTACTTGACCTAATTGATGGTGGGATCTTATTTGGCTTGATTGTTCCTCGAATTGTCTCATACCACCATCCACACCAAAGTACCACCTTAGGGTCACCAAAAGTGAACTTACCATTCAACCTTTCCATCCTTACACAATACTCATACATAAGAGACATAAACATTACATAAGTCATATCAACACATAAAGACCATCACCTAGGGCAATTCTAAGTCATACTTGTGAAATGTAAGCATCCCATATTACTACTCACACTAAGTACTCCTTGAAGCCACCATAGACAAGGCACATTCATATTCATTAAGTCATGACAATGAAGTAACTCATAATACAATCCAAGTATAGCATGCATCATCTCATTCAAGCATAAGTCACATTCTTCATTAGATCCATTTCATTAAGAGCACCTTCATTCATTAGACATTAGATCAACATTCTTCATTAACATCATCATAAGAGCGCATTCATTACACTTAACATTATAAAGGAACACACCACAACCTCTCTCAAAGCCTACTTGTGCAATGCATAAATGGCGTCCCATACCACCACCCACACTAAGTAGTGCATTCGTAAGAAGCCATAGTTCATTAACATTCTTTGTGGGGGTAGTCCTTAACTGACATAGACCATGTAAGGCATTCATGGAATCCCGGTGTCACCCTCACCGAATAAGGGATTCCTACTTGCCTAAGGTAGGACCATTGTTTTTAGCTTAAGTGGACCCATTAGCTAGACCTATGTGGGCACATAGTTATGGGATAGAGAGATTGCTAGTAGATACCCCGCCTCAACTCACGGATGAGCATCCGTCTCAAGATATTGTTACTAGATACCCCGCCTCAACTCCCGGATGAGCATCCGTTTGAATTCACATCCTCTCGGTGCTTAGCATTATTCCCCAAAGAGTACTTAACATTTATTACATTAGTCATCATTATGGGATAAGAGATTGTTACTAGATACCCCGCCTCAACTCCCGTATGGGCATCCATCTCAAACCCAACATTCATTCATTGGAAAGCTCATAGAGATGAGAATTGCCTTTCATCTAGGAATCCCATATTGTGAGAATGTCCTTTCACAGCATGTCATTATCATTCATTAGAGTACAACTGGGAATAGCCTTTGAATCAACCCATCATCATTAACATAATCATAGAAACTTCATTCAGTCATTCATGTGTGTGTGTATGTAAGGATAACCTTTCACATAGGACCTCATCATTCCTAAGTATTAATTGAGAAATAACATTCAATCATAACACACTTACATTCTAAACACGACCATAATACATTCATAGAGATCACACACATATAATTCAAATCATAATCATACATTAATCATTCATACTTTTCCTTCCAAGGCCATGATCACAATATACATAGTAATTAAACACCTCCACCTTTCAAGTGGATCAATATCTCAAGCATAAATTATACTTCAACATGAAATGTGATCATACCTTGCCATTTCAAGGCTATGAACCAACATAAACCCATAAATCCAAACTACTACAATAGAATAGTAAATTGACTTGATTCAATTACTTAATTCAATATAAGCATTGACAATTCAACATACTTGCATAATCAATCAACTCCCAATCACAAATCACAATTTAGGAATTTGGGGGAAACCATGGGTTCTAAGGAGAAATCATCTTAATTCATCTTTATATCGACAACTCATTCATAATAAATGCAATAAATCCTTTGGAAATCATTTAGAATCGAACCCATGCATGGATTGAAATCTAGGTGTTTTGGGTAAACATTGGAGACTTGAAATCACTTTTGAGATTGGCTCCTTGAAAGAAGCTAAGTCAAGGATGAAGACCACCATACCTTTAATGGATGAAATCCACGAAAATACCTTGAAAAACTTGAAGTCTTGACCTCGGAAGCTTGAATTCTTCACCTCCAATGGAGTTTTCTAGAGAGAGAACTTTTGGAGGGGAGGAGAGGTTTTGATTTTGGGTTTCGAAATAATGAAATCTAAAATATGTTTTAATACTTTAAAAACCCATAAGATACCATAAATAACTAATTAAAACCGTCCCCCAACCAAAGTAGACTTAACATGAATTTACCAAACCACCCTAACATTGGTCGAACCCTTGACAACTTTTGTAGAGGTGAATCACGACCACCAAACCACGGACCGTAGTCTAGATCACACCCCGTCCTGGTCAAGCATAGTTTGGGGCTGTGGCTTGGACATGAGGGACTTGACCCATGGAACAAGTCCATGAGTCTTGGTTTGACCTACGGGGCGTGGTTCACCTCCGTAGGTCACCACATTTTTGGCCACATTCTCTTTTTGGGGTAGCCTTGGGGTTAGGCTAAGACTCCTTCTCAAGGTCCCCTAGGGTGGTCCTCGGGGAGTCGTACCTTGATGTTTACCCTTAAACCCCTCAACCATAGCTTGAGACAATATTTTACACCCTCAAACCTCTCAATAAGTTCAAGACACACTAGTTAGGCTCTAGTTTCACTTATTCATTTTACAGGTCGTTACACAATCAACCCATCATCATTAATATAATCATAGAAAATTCATTCATGAGTGTATGTATGTGAGAATAGCCTTTCACATAGGACCTCATCATTCATAAGTGTTAATTGAGAAATAACATTTTATCATAACACACTTACATTCTAAACACGACCATAATGCATTCATAGAGATCACACACATATAATTCTCATAATAATCATACATTAATCATTCATACTTTGCCTTTCAAGGTCATGATCACAATTTACATAGTAATTAAACACCTCCACCTTTCAAGTGGATCAATAGTTCTAGCACAAATCCTACTTCAACATGAAATTTGATCATAACTTGCCCTTTCAAGGCTATGAACCAACATCAACCCATAAATTCAAACAACTACAATAGAATAGGAAATTGACATGATTCAAGTACTTAATGCAATATAAGCATCAACAATTCAATATACTTGCATAATCAATCAACTCCCAATCACAAATCACAATTTAGGAATTTGGGGGAAAAACATGGGTTCTAGGAAGAAATCATCTTAATTTTTATTTAAATCCATAATTCATTCATAAATAAATACAATAAAGCCTTTATAATTCGTTTAGAATCGAACACCTGTCAAGATTGAAAACTAGGGTTTTATAGAAAACATTAAAGACTTGAAATCACTTTTCAGATTGGCTCTTTGAAAGAAACTAAGTCAAGGATGAAGACTACCATACCTTTAATGGATGAAATCCACGAAAATACCTTGAAAAGCTTGAAGTCTTGACCTTGCAAGCTTGAAGTCTTCACCTCCAATGGAGGTTTTTAGAGAGAGAACTTTTGGAGGGAAGGAGAGGTTTGTATTTGGGTTTTGAAATAATGAAGTCTAAAATATGTTTTAATACGTTAAAAACCCTTGAAATACCATAAATACCTAATTAAAATGGTCCCCCAACCAAACTATACTTAACATGAATTCCAAACCACCCTCACATTGGCCGAACCCTTGACAACTTTTGCAGGGGAGAAACAGAGCCACCAAACCACGGACCGTGGTCTGGATCACGCCCCGTCCTGGTCCAGCGTGGTTTGGGGTTAAGGCTTGGACATGAGGGACTTGACCCACGGAACAAGTCCACGAGTCGTGGTATCGCATGTTTGGTTGAAATTTAAGATTAGTTTAGGCTTCTTGATCCTTAGTCAATATATGGCATTCGTTCAGTTGTTTAGTGTGGCTTTTAGCTGGAAAACCTTAGATTAGGTTTATCTTTAATTTTGGTATCATTTAGTATCATTAGAAATGACTTCTAGGTAGTGTGAAACTTAGGTTGCTGCGTGTTAATTAGGTATGGATTGTTGACTGCTACTCTTGAGCTTGAGTTTTAAATTATTTTTAATTGCTTATTGGGCCCGAGGCTGTAAAATTGACTACACTGTCTATATATATATATTTAATATCACAAAATCTATAAAATAATACTTAAAACCTATCGGTCATTAAAACTAAAACACTATGTTATCTTACATATAAGATTACGTAGTAACAAACATTAATAATGTAAAGAAAAATGAAAATTATTGCATCTTATCATTTATGCTTAATAACATAAGTATAAATTAATGACTGCAAATATACATACCAAGATCTTTAACATAAGCAATGGTGTCAGGGAGCTATTCAACATGAGTAAAATACACAAACATTTAATTGTGAAGAAGAAGAAGAAGATATTTAGAATTTTCGTTGTTTTAAAATGAGAGGAAAGGGTAGTGCGAAGAAATGTTCTTTGTGTCTTATCATAAAGGTTACAACTATTTGGAAAGGTTTCAACCCTTCGGAAAGGTCACAACCTTTCATAAATGTCACAACCTTTCATAAAAGTCACAACTTTTCATCAAAGTCGCAACTTTTCATAAAGGTCGCAATTCTTCATTAAAGTCGCAACTTTTCAAAAAATTCACAACTTTTCATGAAAAAGAAAGGATAATTTTGGAAATAAATAAATGAAAAGAGAATTCTCGTTTGTGGTGGCTTCACGTAGGCGGGTCTAAGATTCTCTTTTATATAGATACTACATAAATTACCCGTGCTTCGCACGAGATTGAACTATTTTATGAAGCTTACATACGATCATTTAGTAATATTCCTATTTTCGATACATACACAATATTGTCAAGAATATAATTAACTAAATTCAAATGGAGAACCTTCGGCTCCTTTCTTATGAACCTCCATCATTCTCTTTTTTATTATATTATGCCGTATCATGTATATGTTAAAAATCACACTAAAACTGTTAGTATCATAAATGTTTTTCCTCATTATCTCAAAATAGTCATTACTATTGCTTAGGTTTCATATCACCGAGCGCAAGTTATTTGGAATTGAACCATAATTATTGTTATTGTTATAGTATGTAAGTACAAAGAATTAATGCAATTATCAACCAAGCAGTAGGTGGTATCTGAATGATACTGTAAATAACTAGATATTCTTATTCTTAAACAAAATTTTGACACATAACATATTAAAATCTTACAACATAATTTTGTGAGCACTTGAACTCACAAATATGCACAAATAATAATAAAGACGACCTTACTTTCCTATCAATCATGAAGAAAAGGTATGTTTCTCAACATATATTTCAAAAGATAGTCTGTCGAGCCGTATCCAAGTTTACAGTTCACAAATTACATCATTATAAAAAAAACAAAAAAATTAATCAAAAGAAAGAGTTATCACTATAAGAGAAATGATCTCTAACAGCAATTATTAGCTTAATTGTCTCTAATTATGAACTTTCAGAGGCAATTGGTACTCTCTATAAATGTCCCTAAAGTCTATAGCAACATTGAATCTAATGACAATTTATTAATGTATGTAAAGGCTCTAGCACTCTTCGTTAGAGTGCATATTTATTGCCGATAAAAAATATTTTTGTTTTAGTGTATTTTGGACATTTAATTAGTTTCAAGAAAACTTGATATCTTATTATGCCCAAAAAGAAGAGACGAAGAAATATGACAAATTAGTTAACTTGCGATAAAGGTAGTGGACTAATTGTCTCTATAATAATATTCTAGGAAGAGTGCAATGACATACAAAATGTTTGTACCTAAGAAAAAAAATAATCAAAATAATATACTAACTGTGGCAACCAAGAGAGCGATTTGTTTGGTTCTTTTAACAAACATCATCATTGGTTTAGTTATCACATATTTTGTATTGTTGCTATCAAATATAACACAACGCAGAAGTAATTTTCCCAAAAAGTATATGAAGAAACCTATAGAAAGGGACAAAAGAGAAGATAATTTTTTAATGATCCTCACAAGAATTTTCAACAGAGTTAAAAAAAAAAGCCACCAAAATAGCAAAAAGAAATTGCAATATACATAAATCATGAAACACACTTCATAAGAATCTTGATTGATGTATTTGAATTCGACTCCCCAATAGTGAAAAAAACCTACAAATAATGGTGGCAGAAATAAAAGTTTGTTTATTAAAGAACCAAATGTAATAAGGTCAACCATTTCAGCAGCGTTAGGAGTTTTGGATCGAGAAGTGCAAGAGTAGTAATGTCGCATTGCGATTAATTTTTTGTTTTGTTTATATGAAGAAACCTATAGAAAGGGACAAATGAGAAGATCAATTTTCAATCATCCTTGCTGAGATTTTTAACAAAGTTGAAAAAAAATCATCAAATTAACAAAAAGAAATTGTCATAGTTACATGAGATCTATGACTTATAGTAAAGATTAAGCTTCAAAAAATAGGAGGAAATTTTTTTGAGGAATTAAACAACCTTCATAAGAAGCTTGATTGATGTAATTGAATTCTACTACCGTATAGCGGAAAAGACCTACAACTAATAGTGGCAGGAAATACCTCTATTTATATACAACAAAGGGTAGTGTGAACAAATTCTCATTGTGCCTTATCGGAAAAGTTACAACTCTTTGGAAAAGTTACAACCCTTCGAAAGGTCACAACCTTTAATAAAAGTAACAATTTTTCATAAAAGTCACAACTCTTCATAAAAGTTACAACTTTTCGTAAAATTCAAAACTATTTATAAAATTTACAACTTTTCATAAAAGCCACAACTTTTTTATGAAATGGAAGGCTAGTTTAGGAAATAAATAAATTCAAAGGGAATTATGGTTTGTGGTGGTGCCACATAGGCGGGCCTAGGGTTCTCTTTTATATATTTACTTCATACTTGATAAATTACCTGTGCTTCGAACTGGATTGAACTATTTTATGCAGCTTACATATGATCATTCGGTAATATTCCTATTTTCTATACATATACTATATTGTCAATAACATATGTAACTAAATTCAAATGGAGAACCTTCAGCTCCTTTCTTATGAACCTCCATCATTCTCTTTTTTATTAAAGTATGTTGTGTCATTTATATGTTAAAAATTACACTAAATCGTTAGTATCATAAATGTTTTTCCTCATTATCTCAGAATAGTAATTACTATTGCTTAGGTCTCATATCACCGGCCCCAACTTATTCGGAATTGAACCATAATTATTGTTATGGTTATAGTATGTAGTTACAAAGAATTAATAGAATTATCAACCAAGCAGCAGGTGGCATCTGCATGGAACTTGATATTCTTAACCAAAATTTTGACACATAACATATTAAAATCTTACAACATAATTTAGTGATCACTTAAACTCACAAATATGCACAAATAATAATAAAGACGACCATACTTTCCTAACAATTATGAAGGAAAGGTATGTTGCATAACATATATTTCAGAAAGATAGTCTGTCGAGCCGTATCAAAGTTTACAGTTCAGAAATTAAATTGAAAGAAGCTAAAATAAAGAGTTATTACTTCATTATAAAAAAAAAAACAATAAACTTAATCAAAAGAAAGAGTTATCACTACAACAAATATGATCTTTAACAACAATTATTAGCTTAATTGTCACTAATTATGAATTTTCAGAGGCAATTGGTACTATCAATAAATGTCCCTAAAGTCTATAGCAACACTGAATCTAATGACAATTAATTAATATTGGTAAAGGATTTAGCACTTTTCGTTAATGTGCATATTTATTACCGATAAAAAATATTTTTGTTTTAGTGTATTTTAGACATTTGTTGGTTTCAAGAAAACTTGATCTCTTATTATGCCCAGAAAGAAGAGATGAAGAAATATGGCAAATTAGTTAACTTGCGATAAAAGTAGTGGACTAATTGTCTCTATACTAATATTCTAGGAAGAGTGCAATGGCATACAAAATGTTTGAACCTAAGAAAATAACAATAATATACTAGTTGTGGCAAGCAAGAGAGCGATTTGTTTGGTTCTTTTAACAAACATCATCATTGGTTCCGTATTAGTTATCACATATTTGTTATTATTTGCTGTCAAATATAGCACAACCCACAAGTAATTTTCCTAAAAAGTATATGAAGAAACCTATAGTACAGGACAAAAGAGAAGATAATTTTTTAATGATCCTCACAAGAATTTTCAACAGAGTTTAAAAAAAATCACCAAAATAGCAAAAAGAAATTTCAATATACATGAATCATGAAACACACTTCATAAAAAGCTTGAATAATGTATTTGAATTCAACTCCCCAATAGCGTAAAAAAACTTCAAATAATAGTGGTAGAAATAAAAATTTGTTTATTAAAGAACCAAATGTAATGAGTTCAACCATTTCAGCATTGTTATGAGTTTTGGATTGAGATGTGCAAGAGTAGTAATATCGCATTGCAATTAAACTAATTTTTTTTGTTTATATGAAGAAACCTATAGAAAGGGACAAAAGAGAACATCAATTTTCAATCACCCGTGCTAAGATTTTTTTAACATAGTTGAAAAAAAGTCACCAAATTAACAAAAAGAAATTGCCATAATTATATGAATCACTGTGACTTATAGTAAAGATTAAGCTTCAAAAAATAGGAGGAAAACAACCTCCAAAAGAAGCTTAATTCATGTATTTGAATTCGACTACCCTATAGCGGAAAAAACGTACAAATAATAGTGGCAAGAAAATCCTCTATTTATATACAACAAAGGGTAGTGTGAGTAAATTCCTACTGTGCTTTATCGGAAAGGTCACTACTCTTTGGAAAAGTTACAACCTTTAATAAAAGTCGCATTTTTTCATAAAAGTCACAACTCTTCATAAAAGTCACAACTCTTCATAAAGTCACAACTCTTTATAAAAGTCACAACTTTTGATAAAAGTTACAACTTTTCATAAAAGTCACAACTATTTATAAAAGTTACAACTTAGGAATGTGATCAATCAATTGCTAATTTCACTAAATAGGTGATTACTAATTGTTACAAGTTGTTAAAAATCAATCTGTAGGATAGGTTTTTAATACATTAATCATCTCTCGATCAACTATCATGTTTCAAATGAGTTCCCTCGAACCTCAACAAGCTTACCAATACCAATCAACCCAATTCCTTAATTAACCTACTTTGTCAAGCTGGGTTGTAAAGATGCAAATGAATACAATTATCAATCATTCATTCTACCCTATACCTCTTTCTCAAGAAAGCATAGAGAACTAAGCTATAACCGAATTTGCAACTTTAGTTCATCAATTAAAACACGAACAAACAATTGAACACATTTCAATAAACATTAAATTTAGTAAATAACAATACAAATAAGCTAAATAATGCATTCAACTACATGATCACATCAATTGTTCTGGAAGATAAGGCAAGCAGGATCGAGATCGCCGATCCATTCGGCATGTCGTCGAATCACCTTTTGCTCGCCAAGTTGACTTGATACATGAGCTACGGTTAAGGAACTTTTGGGGAGTTGGAGAATCACTCAGCAAGTCGCCTAGTGGCAATTGCTAGCTCCAACTTCTCTTTTCTTTAGCTTTTCCATCATTTTTGCTCCTTTTCACATTGTAATGTCCATAGCTTGTTTTTAAACCTTTGTTGCTGAATATCATCACATTAACATCAGTTATGAGCACAAAATAGTCATTGAGGACACCAATACATTTAATAATAAGCCATAAATGAGTCGAAATTCTCGATTCATCAACACCCTGAACTTAAACTTTTTCTTGTCCTCAAGTAAAGCACAAGATGAACCAGACCAACATGGATGTCTACAAATAATGTTCATTGAGACTGAACATGAATGCACACAAGGTTCCATTCACACATGCAATGCTCAATTGTGCTCTAAAAGTTTCAAAATGTGACTAGCCATCATCAAATATAGTTCAAGCTCACAATGCTTACTTCAAATGCAAAACTATGCTCAATAAAAGTATTCAAATGCCCCCACATAAAAAATGATTTCATGCTCTCACAAAGCCAATCAATGAATACAATTTAGGAATTGGAATCAACTCTCACACTCCCAATGAGAAAAACAAGCACCGTTTTACCCAGAGGCTTGCCAGTATTTTCGAACCAACACATCACTCAACTCATGCAAGATCAAAAAGGCCTTTCAAGGCTTGTAATTGGGCTAACAGTACAAGTATGGTCATTTTGGCTTAGTGATTTCTACCTTGATGAAGGAGGTCACACAAAGGTACGGTGATTAGGTTTACTCTAAAAAATTCATCATTTCCTTCATTTACAAAAGTTAGTCAATTGGACCAAGGGGCAAGTTCTAGGTATCACCCTGCACATATTTCAAGTAAATCTCACCACAATAAACACAATCATTGATCTTGACTCTATAGGTTAAGCTCTCATGCAACTACAAATACAAACCTCACTTCGGCAATACAACTAGTCAAAATGAGATGTTAAGAGTTCACACATGACTTATACAACTCAAATTGCCTCGTTGGACTTGCACAAACATGTCATTCATCAAGAGAACTATTCAAGTCATCGATATTGATCGTTACCAACACTAAAATGTAAAATAAAATAACAATTAGACACAATAACATAGTCAGGAGAGAAACCAATGAAATAATTCCAGCATTCATTCACATGTAAGTAACTAGGAGAAGTATGAACAAAAACACTAAAAAAACTAAATATAAAATAGACAGAGTAAAAACAAAAGTCTAGGTCTAAAAATACCTTCACCACACCAAAACAACTAAACAGTGTCCTCAATATGTATTAAAAAAACAGAATATATCTAAATGAAACTAAATGGAGGGAGAGTAAAACTCCTCCTGCCAGGCTAGGCATGAGGTAAAATCTGCACATTTGGTGTGCTTTAATTTGGGTATTACTTCCCGGTTCGACTCCAACTCTGGAGGTCTATGCAACTATCTCCTTTGTGGACTGAGATCCGCTCGAGCCAATAATGGGTGTGTTGCAATGTGAGTCCTTTGTAGCCACCCGTACCAAATCGCCTAATCCTTTAGATCCTTGAACACTGAGTCCTCATGAGCCTCTAGCTCCGCCTCATATGTCTCTGGTGTGTCGATCTATCCATCATCATTAGATGTTATAGAACCTCCAGTCAAAGTAGACGGAGGGATCTCATAAACAACTAGCTGACCACACTGGGGTCTGCGGGAATATCCACATATCCCCACAACATTGAGATCTCAGTGGACTTCAGCTCATCCACATCACGTTGTAGATCGGTAATATCAGCCTTCAAAGCTATCACATTTCTAGAGATACAATCAGACATCTAGCATACCCAAACTCGATCAGTGAGGGCATCCAATTCTACCCCATGGGCCATGATAATCTTATGCAGTGCTCTCAGCTCCTTCCGAATGGGAGCCAATGTCGCTGCTATCGCTAGATCAATCATATAGGGCACACCGGTCTCAACACTCGAGGCCCTAACATCGGCCAAAGAGACAAAGTTTCCCATTTTATATACCATGGCATGTGTCAAGGGGGATGGGAAATTGTATCACAAGCAAGTGCAGTAGAGGTGGAGGAGCTGGGTATACTTGTCGGCTCAAGTGCCGGAGTTACTGTGTAGTGTTGGCCTCCATGGCCTCTACATCGACCCCTATAGAGTGTCTACTAGAGCGCTCTTCCTTTTTTCTGCCTCATCTGTCGTGTACTCAACTTCATTCCTCCGAATATTAGTAGACAATGTCGTAGTAACTTCAGTATCCATCTTCGCTATAAAGGTCCCACTAACTCGGCAACACAAGTCAGTAATAAGCACTTGAATTTTCATTGAGGTTTTGTTTTGTTTTGCCCTCATCACCATCTCCGGTTTAATTATGGACCCGAGATTTAGCTTCTCTCGTTTAACAATACACCCCAGAAGTGCAGCCTTTAGATGCCGAATGATCGATTAATTCTGTGAAGGCTTCAAACTGCTGGAGATGAAACAAAATAATACCGAGTAGCAACATTAAAGTATTTCTTCTCAATAACTATTAGTGCATCAATCCATGGAAGAGTAACATCATTCAGAAACAGATCCAATCACAACTTCTAGTCATCCAATGTATTGGTCTTTAACTTATAGATCGAAGAATGAATAGTGTGTGTAGAGTAGTTTGACATAACGTTAATATCATTTTCCTGCAAATTACCATCTTTCAATGCACCTCAAAAAAATTGACAAATGCCATTGACCCATCTTTCTTATTCCATTTCGAGATCAATTTTGCATAACCTGCAAAAAACTCTGAAACCCATGAAGGAATATATGGATTTCGGGGTTTGGTGAGCTATTGAAACTTGTGGAAATGTAGCGTCTCCCACACAATCGGATATCTGTCCAGTACATCATCCGAAGACAATCGTTTTTCCTCTAAAATAGTCTGGGCTGGCTTGCAGCCGGTTCATGGACTGAGGAGGAGGTACTGGGCTGGAGGAACTTGATTTGTCTGTGATGCTAGAGGTGTTGGAGTCATCGGCAGTGCTGGCAAGCTAGCCAAAGGATCATAAACTGATTTAGATCACAGTTTTGAGTGTTTTCATTTGAGCAACTCTCCCTATGTTTCAGTGTATGTATTGTAGTACTGGACCCCGCAACTTTCTCCGTTATATACCCGATAGAGGTGATATAGGTGGAGTCGATGCCCATGTTGCCTGATGAACTAGACCTCGAACTTGAACTTTCTATTACATGTTTTTTCCCTTTTCCTTTATCATTCCCCTGAGGATGTTTAGCCCGTGTAGCTCAGGGAGGTGTGATCTCTGCTCTGATTATAACCAATTTTGGCTTCTTTCGGGGTACTGGACCTCTTATAGGAAGCTTTTGTGTAGCCATATCTTTAGAAAAACACCAATAAAACACATGCGAATGCAAAGGGTTAGTGACATATCTTTTTTTTTAAAATGTTGCATGAAAAATCACCAAACCACTCGGCTAGAATTAGAGGACTCACCAAAAGTTACCGAACAATTCAACACCAATTCAACATAAAGGGGCGAGACCTAAGACCATTTGGTGAGTCGCTGAGTTCACTCGGCGATCAGAAAGTACCTAGCCAAATGTTACAAAAATAATGAACCAATATGGGAATCAGAAAAGTTAGATCAAAGCTATTCAGCGAGTCACAAAGTGAACTCGGTGAACACAAGCGTATCGCCGAAAGTCATAAAACAATTTACCAACATTGCATGTTGAAAAGGCGATATGAAGGGGGAGGGGGTAATTAGCGAACCACGAAGTCACTCGGCGAGCTCAATTTAGCTTGCAAAAAAGCCCGACGTGCAGAATTCCCAACCCAAACTCCAATTCTCAATGAATAGCCTATGAAAACTAAACTCAAGAACAATTCTACACAATTCAAGCTTAGCCAGAATGATTATCTATGTCGGGGTACTTAGACGTCCCCCCATTTGATCTAAATTCAACAAAACAACAATTTTGCCCTTAAGAACAATGTCGCCCAATCCATCATTGGGAAAATTCAAGCTTTTTGGTTGAGTTTGGGTTACTCGGGCTTCACCCACACAAAACCCAACATGCACACCAACACGATTTTAGCAATTCAAACACGAAACACAAATCAATTTAGGCTAAACAAGTTATCATGCAAGTATGATTTAAAATTAGTTTTCATTGATCAATTTACCACATAATCAAGGCAAATAATATATCTATAAACTACTTATACACATGCACAACACAATTTATGCAATTTAAACAACCTTTGGAAAAGCAACCTCAATGTAGACGCGAAAACACTAAGGGAAAGAGAGAATGAAGGGCAACACTTTAAATTCTGACAACACAAGGACACCTACATAAATTAAACTAGAAAGATATGATTTAATGTTTGAGTGTAAGACTGAAAGAGTCTAAAAATTTTAAATAATGAAAAATTTTGAATTTAAAATGATTGAAAGACCCTTGACCCTTTGGTTCGCGCCTTGATCGGCGAGGCATATGAAAGTCGTTAAGTGGACTTTAAGCCGCCGAAGTTAACAAAAAACCATCCTTACAACTAGTTCAGAAAGGGGAGCTATATACGGCTCGCCAAGGTGACTTTAGCTAGCCCAATTGTCTTTTCCTCCCAAAATTCGAATGTTAACCCTACACATCCAACAAACGTTATTCAAATACAAGAAGCAAAACATCGGTTTCCTTCCAAAAAGCATCTTATTTAACATGGTGGCATGATGTGGCGCTGCATTCAAGCCTCATTCTTCAGATTTACCAAGGTATCACTAAGAAGACCTCATTTTGGTCTTGAATTTAGGTTAGGAGAAATTTGACCCATTTGAGTCTCAAGCTACTTTATGGAGAACAAGTGCGAGGTCACTATCTGATTTAAAGATGAGACATCGTCCTTCATCTACTTAAGTACCTTATTTGATCAATCCACCTTTTTAGGATGCGGGACGTCGCCCTTTGGCTTTGGACATTCATGAGGAGGCACGTAACGATCTTTATCGACATCTCTATCCCTCCAATTTGCACCTCGATCAAGCCAATCTCAGTGTCTATTTATCTAACCATCATCACAATCTCTATTCCAACATTGATTCCCACCCGGCCTTGGATAGCTCGGACGAGAACCCACTCTTTGGTTTGACAAGAATTGAACCTCTTCATTGTATATGGCCTCAAATAGTACGTCATCAAGACTCATACCACTATTATCACAAACCGCATTAACAGCCTTGTAATCACCTCCTATGACATATTTCAATAAATGGTCCATTTGGTTCATTATCCTGGCTATGTTTTCATCATGTTCTTTGTTCTTGTCCATTTGTTCTTTTGCGAACCCAATATTCTAAGGTGACACATGAGCTTCTCTTGTGTACCATGCTTCATCTGCTTAAGTACCTTATCCGATCATTCCACCTATTTTAGGATGTGGGACATCATCCTTTGGCTTTGGACGTTCATGAGGAGACACGTAACGATCATTATCGCTATCTCTATTTCTCCAATTTGAACCTTGATCACGCCAACCTCGGTATCGATCTCTCCATACATCATCATAGTCTCCATTACAACCTTGATTCCAACCCGACCCTGGATAACTCGAACGAGAACCACCTATTTTGATTAACAAGAATTGCACATCCTCATTGTATATATCCTCAAATTGTATGTCATTAGGACTCACACCACTAGTATCACCAACCGCATTCACAGCATTGTAACCACCTGTCATGACATGATTCATCAATAGGTCCATTTGGTTCATTATCTTGGCCACGTTTTCATCACATTCTTTGTTCTTTTCCATTTGTTCTTTGGTCAACCTAATATTCAAAAGAGACACCTGATCTTCCATTATGTACCATGCATGCTTGATTTTGGTCATCTTATCAAGCAACGCGAATGTTATGTTAAATGGTTGTCTCATGATTCCACCTCGCATGAGTAGGTCGGTGACACCTTTGTTCATTGTTTCAAGACTCCAGTAAAAATATTGTAATAGCACAATGTGCGACAACCCATTAACAGGACATTGAAGAAGCAACTTTTAGAACATCAACCACGTTTGATGAATAGGTTCAACATCAATCGTCTAGAAGTTCTGAATATTATCCCTCAACTTAACCATCTGAAGAATTTTTCATAAAACACTTCTGTGAGCTTTTCCCAAGAAGTTATAGACTCTCTCAGTAGTTCGGTAAACCACTTTGTTGCTTCCCCCATTAGAGAAAAAGGAAACAATTGGAGTCCGTCTGAATCTTGAGTGATGTTGTTGAAAGAAAACAGTCCACACATATCCACGAAGTTGCTAATGTGGTCATGAGGGTCCTAATGAGAAAGTCCCCTTAAAATACCTTTCTAGACCCATTTTTCTTCAAGACAAGGAAATGGGCTATCCTCATATGGCTCACAAGCCAAAGAATTTTATTTTTATCACATGAAGACATAACGCAAATAAAAAAAAGTAATGATAATTATTCAATATTTAGATAGAAGAAGTAAACTATAAATCCTTACCAAATTCAATACGCTTAGTGGCTCCTATTTTGATAACCCTCAAAATGATCTAGAGTAAGAGATTGTTAGAAATATAAATACCTAACAAGAGAGCCGTGGTCAAATCCCAAAAGGAACAGTTTGTTGGCAGTTGTAAAGACAAAGAAATATAAGCTACTAGTTTGAATCTAAACATCATAATACACAATTATCAAAAGGTGGTTTGTGAAGGTAACCAAATTAAGATTGTGAAAATAAAAAATCAAGCAAGGGATAATTGGAATTGGGAAATTTGGGATTCAACCCTCATTCAATAATCCATTGCAATCTCAAGACCTGCTAATTCAATCATAGGTAGGCTAGGTCATCTTCAACAACACAAATATTATTTTTATCTCATTGTACTATATCTTGAAATCTCCTTTCTGTCTCAGTCATGTATTACAACAAAAAACATAATACCTTAATTTTGACCACTCTTTCAAGCAAGACTTGCATTCAACAATGAAAACCTAAATATCTCATTAGAGCAACCTCAAGAATCAACGCTAAAATGTGATTATCAATCAAATTTTCCACTTCATGGATTCACTTTCGAGCAACCCGCTAAGATATAAGCTAGATCTGAGCGTGCACTCTCAAATAATAAATGAAAACATGAAAATTAGATTAAAAACTCATTTCATGAATAAAAGCATGGCATCAAACAAAAAATTAATAGAATGAGAAATCAAGGATCTAAAGGAATTGCTTATTTCTAGCACCAAACCCCATAACTCAAGATAATATAAAGCAAGGGAAAGAAGATATGATATGAAATATTACTGTTAAGAACACAATCTTCAAACCAAAAGATAAATAATGAGGCTACTTGGCTTCAAAGTCTCAACCAAAAACTATTTAATTTCGATACTATGAGTTCTTCAATAATATTCTAAGCTAAACTAAAAGTTAAAATTTGACAATGATCAATAATTGAATAATGCAAAAAAAAATTCTCCTAAATTGTTTGTGAGAATTTGGGTTCAAAATCCATAAATTTTAATTCTAACCTTGTCTAGACATTTAGGCCTTGCTAAATCGGTTGGATGTTTGCAAAAGTGAAAATCTTATAGCTAAAGCAAACAATTTCTTTCTTGGGTCCATCACAAAAGTAAACGTTGTCTGATCTTTTAAGAGACCGGTTAACTTTAGTTAACCATGTTAGAGAAGAGAACTTCTCTTCGCAAGAGCAACATCAGAGATAATTTTTCTTAGAGTGTTGCCCCTTTATCCACTAAGTTTCGTTAGCTTGTTAGATGTAAAATGTCGAGTTTGATTTAGAATGACATTTTTTGTTGCTCCTGAGTCTTCCAATCTGAATTTGAGGCCTATTGAGAAGTATATTAATAAATAAGCTTTGGGGTGGGACCCACTTTTTGTTTATGTGGGGTTTCGAATGAATACACATCACCTAATAAGGAATTCAGAGTTTAAGCACATTAGTTGTTGTGCTGATCGGGAAGTCTTTGCACCCTAGCCAGCACATTCACACACCAAGGGGCTGCATTCGCAGATGCTAGCAGCCTTTGCCAGTGCATTCATGTGAAGCAGCTGTATTTGCGATTGCCTGCAGAATGGCCAGCGATGTTGGCAAGGGCCAACAGACTAGACTTTTAATTAAGACCAATAGCCGATTTTATAGATTTATTCCTCCTTTTTGAAAGATGATTTTGAGAGTTACAGAGCTCCAAATTAGGCTATTTTAGTTGCAATGATTTGGGTTTTAGAATGGTGATGTATCGGAGTGATCGGGGAAGTGTGGGGAGCTTTGAGAAGAGGTAATTTATGCCCGAAAAGGGCTTCCCAGGTATTTTTTTCGTGAATTTTGTTTTGTTTTATTGCATGGACTATTTTAGTCCTTTTCCGAGTTCAGATTGTGTCCATTTTATTGGGGACATGCTCCTTTAGCTATTCAAGATCTTTTGACCAAGTCATTTCTTGGATTCCTGGTATGGGTTCAACTTACTCATTTCAACTCAATTTTTGGGTCTTTCTCTAATTAGAACAAATGTAATTTCTAAATCTCCATATTGACGTTGTGACAAAAACTTTTCTAGCATGGCAATGCTCGAAGGTTATTTATAAAGGAGAGCTTAAGTTTAGTAGTTTTAGAGCGCTCGTGTTTAACTTTGAGGTAGGTTATGGTGTACTTGTTCTTACATTGAGATTTCTTAGATAATGTTTCCCATTTATTGGATGTGATTTGGGATTGTTTGTTAAGGGGTAGGATTATCTTCCTTATCCTTTTTTTTATTCCCGTGTGTGCCTTACGCCAGTTTAGATTTGTGCAATCCTTATTTTCAGTTGGAGTTTCCTTTTTTAGGCATTTGTTTAGTGTTGTTTATCTCTTAGGGGTTGTTTCCCCTTGATTTTTGGGTAGTCAGTGCAATTAAGACCTTGGAATGAGTCTAGGTTGACGCTTAGCTTTTAGAGCTTCTTCTTGTGAGTGTTTTTTTAGTTAGGGTCCCTTTACTGTTGCGGGGACCGGGTAGTTTTTCTTGCTTTGTGAGGTTTGATCTTGTTATACTGGTAATTTTAATGAAGTCCCTATCTTTTTTTTAGACTTGGATCATTGGATGAATATTATCCCCATAGGATGGAGCTAGTTGTTTTGTACTTTTGGGTGGTTTTATTCCTGTACGAGAGAAAAATCTTGAGTTAGTCCTTTGGATGTTGATTATTTATGATCCCTTTTGCTGCTTCATTAGAGTTTCTATACTTTTGTTATCATTGTTGAGTTAGATAGAGTATTTGGGCCCGAGGCTTTGGTCGACGACCAATTGGATTTCAGGTGAGTTCCTGTTCTCTACGAGTGCGTTGTTTGCAATTCATATTGTTTGTGATTATCAATATTTTTTGGATATTAAAGAACAAGTAGATTGTAGCCTACGTGTTCTTAACCATCCAAACCATCACGTCCAGAGACTACTCCTTAGTCATAACATAGTGCATAGAATCACAAGTGACTCCAAGCTAACCCTTGTTACTGACATAGTCATGAGCAACTAAATATGAACATATATAAGAATTAAAATGACTCAACGGAATCATAATTGTGTAATAGTAGTTCAATATATTTTGTAACAATGTTTTTTAAAATAACAATTGCAATGTGAAACGAATATAGAATACCGTAGAGTGAATAAAACAACTCTAACTAACTATCTATGAAACCTATACTAATACTTATTAAAATAAGCAAGGACCTGACCCTTTCTCCTTTAAATAAATGCATGTGAATGTAAATTATATACTATAACTACAAACTTACTTGATTGCTCGAAATAAGAGAACTATTCACCTGCTGGTTTAAAGTTGCAATCCAACGAGGTATGTGAATCAATACTTTGAATGTACTGAGTATGAGATATATGCATGATAATTTGTGAAGTCGGACACAAAAATGAATATGAAACTTAAATACATAAACTTATGGAATGACCAAGTAGTAAAACATGCAAATGATAGATAATGAAATTGAAATAACTGAATGTAAGGTCAAAGTAGTAATTTGAATGTCATAACATAAGATTAAATAATAGTCTTTAGCGAAGTCATAATAACCTTTAAAGAAAACATAGTTCTTTTGTGGGAAATTTACGATTACCAATATAGACCATGTGTTCTATAAGAGGGAATCTGGTGTATTTTCCACCGAAAAGAGATTCTCCTACTT
The DNA here is from genome assembly GCA_029582625.1 of Solanum boliviense. Lineage (NCBI taxonomy): Eukaryota > Viridiplantae > Streptophyta > Magnoliopsida > Solanales > Solanaceae > Solanum > Solanum boliviense. The sequence continues at coordinate 114,855 of JAJOOJ010006485.1, forward strand.
GTCAAGGTAAGGAACATACATATTAGGTTAGGTTGATCCGCTAGCCATGTCTTCCTAAGATAAATTCTATGGGCGCACGTAGTTAGGGACAAAGGAACTAGTTCTAAAGATCAAACTTCTACTTGTAGTAGGACTTCCATTTCAAAGTCTTCTCAATGATAAGTAAAATCCCAACAAAATAGACAAAGTCATAATCATATCATAGTCAAAATACTTGAAAAGGCAACAATTAAGACTACAAATCCAATCATAACTTCATATTAGAATAGGTCCTTTAAAACCCATAATTTCATAACTTCATTCATTATGAAACTCACCTATCTACGCATCTAAATCTTAATTTCTTTCAAATGTGATAAAACATTTCACAAATCGCTGACACTTTATCTTAAAATCATCCTTTAGTCATAAATAGGGCTTCCAAAATTAATCATAAATATGGTATCCATTTATTTTTAACCATTTAAAATGGGTTGGGTACCCAATACTTTTATAATGAGTCAAATATGAGTCCACTCATATTACCCATTTAAAATATAGGTACTTAAATAGATATAATGGCTAAATTATAGAGAAAGTCTATTCACTGAGAAAGCAAATTCAGTTTTTCTATATTGATCATATACGTATATTAGTTGTCTGAAAATTTCTACATACATACGATCTTCTTTTTCAAGTTTTATTTTTCTGTTAGATAATCACATCTCAAAGGACAATCCACAATAACAGAAAACACTTAAGAGTATCTGGAAATTTTGTGCAAGTAGTGACCTCGTAGGTGCAAAAGCTTTGACTTTTTAAAGTTAACATGTTGGCGAGCAATTAAACATGTTTCTCTAGTTGATGTTCCTGTCAATATTGTATGATTTAGTTAGTTAATTTTAACAATTTTGATCACCAACTCCACAAATATGACCACTTTCTTAATGTAATTTGAATCATGAGTCATGTTGTGGTTAGGAAGACTTAATTGTCAAGTTAGAAGTGTACTAGATGCATGTAATAGAAACTGGTCATTTTGTATTGAGTACCGAATTGACCATTTAATGTCTTTGAAATGCTTATGACTTGGTCATTTTGGATCTCATTGAGCATGAGGAAAATTTGTTTCATGGAATAATATGAGTACCCATTTTTACCCCATATTATCCATTGGGTAACTCGTTTTTACCCTTTTAAACTATCATTTGAGTCGGGTATTTTATCTATTTTTGTTTATTTCATTATTGATTGACTTATATTTGACTCGATTTGCTCGTTTTCCACTTTGAGTAATAAATAATCACATTCTTAAAACATGCATTGTAACACCCCGCATCCTAGACAGATAATATTGCAGAAATCAGATGTTGCAGGTTCCACCGATGGGCACCACCCACGGATCGTAGGTGTGGTCCGTGGATGGTCACTTGCACCCCTCCCAGAAACAGCCTAGACAATATTCTAAGGCATGATGCACGGCCGGTCCCACAGACCATAGGTCAGATCATCGCTCCATCCATGGTCCATCGGTCTGGTCACTCGGTTGGCTCGACAACTTTTACGTAAGGGGTCATTTAGTTTTTTCCTTATGTGTTAGACCACTAAACTATGTGGTTTGACCCCCAAACTACGTAGTTTTGGTCAGTTTTAGCCTAGTAAACTAATTAGAACTTACCGTGATCAATCATTCACCAAAAATCCATCGAAATTAGAGCAAAACAAGACAAAAAAGTCGAGAAGACCTAGTTCAAGAACACAGCGAGTTCTCGTCAGTTCCAGCCCCAAAATCAAAAGATTTCTCCATGAATTTCATCACCAGGTAAGTGGGACTTCACTGGTTGGTTCCTTTCACCCATTAGGTCCTTAGAATTCAATCAGATTCTTGATTCCCTTCATATTATCTTGACCCATGGTTTCTAGAATTCTAGTAGAGTACCATGAATTAGTTATTTTAATGTTCCTAATCAAATTATCATATAGTAGTATAGTGTTTGCCCAGATTCATGCATAAACTCAGAACTCTAGTTATGTAGTTATTTTACTTCATGAATTACATTACCTGGGACATATAAACAAACATACATGCCTCAGTTTTATAAATGTTGCATTTTCAGATTTGCATGTCAAATTATTGAGCTATCCAGTTTACTTCAGTTATGCTATAAATTTCGTATATTCAGTTAGGATGAGGCTTTATACCAAGTGGGACTAGGGTCAGTAACCCTCAAGTCCAAAAACTAGGTGCCCTCATAGGTTATAGGTCCCTTCTGTGGGCATCAGTTTAGTGATCATGCCAATCATGCCTCTATACCTCTGGCAGGGTATGTTGGGTCCTCTCGATGGGGCGTATACATCGGTCTCCACACTTAGCTCATGTGGTTTTATGTCGGTTATTAGTAGCTCCCATAGTCAGATTCTATTGCATTGGACGGGTTACCAGTTACAGTTCAGTATTCATTTTCAGCATGTTGTAAAATTTGTCATTGTATTAAGTTAGTTCATGTTTAGTATATTCAGTTTCTATAATGTTTAGATTATATCATCACTTTACCACTTTGTTCACTTATATGTTTTGTTCATCTTTATTCTATCCTACATGCTCAATACCTTTCAAGTACTAGCAAACACGCTGCACTACATCATTTCGTGAAGCAGGTTCAGGTCCTCAGCATTTGGATCACTCATAGATTGGTTTTTGATCTTCAGCTGAGCAGTATCAGTGGTGAGTCCTCATTCTTCTAGGATGATAGACATGTTTCCTTTCTACATTTTAGTCACTAGTTTTCAGTTTTTGCTAGATTTAACTGTGGCATGTCCCAGCATTTCTATTCAGTTAGAGGCTTTATGCCAGACATAATTATATTCAGTTTTAGCTTTGGAGTTTGATATTTCAATTTTCAATAAACTCACAGTTTATTTATTCAAATAGAAATGGGTATTCCCCATCATTTCAATTTACATGATGTTTTAAGCTTCCACACAGTACTTTCTTAAATCAGTTATCTTTAAGTATGCTTATGATATGCCAATAGGGTTAGCTTGGGGTCACTCGTGATCCTAGATCCTGTGTCCGCGTCCTGGGGGTAGATTCGAGGTGTGACAAACTTGGTATAAGAGCACTTGGTTTAAGAGTCCTAGGATGTCTAAAAAACCGCACTAAGTAGAGTCATTTTCATTGGTGTAAAGTTCACAACATCTAATCAGAAGGAGGCTGCAAAATGTTTTAGGAAAACTTCATTTTCTTGTTACTCTTATCGTGCGTAAGGTATAATCTAATTCCTCATTTCTAACTCGACGTCATGCGCCTTCAGATCATGCCTCCTCGTAGAGCTTATGAAAGGAATGCTAATGCACGCAATGCTAACGCAACTCCTCTAGTCCCAGATCAAGTAGTTTCGAATGCATACTTTTGGAATGCGATTCAGATTTTGGCTCAGAGTGTGACCAACCAGAACAATCGAAAGGTTCCAGTTCCTGCAAATGCTAGTGTTGGATCAGTGGCAGCGAAGGTTCGTGATTTTTTTAGAATGAATCCGCATGAGTTCTTAGGATCACAGATTGGTGAGGATCGCCAAAACTTCATAGATAAGGTCAAGAAGATCTTTGGAGTGACGCAAGTGACAACTAATGATAGGGTATAGTTGGTATCCTACCAGCTCAAGGATGTAGCTCACATCTGGTTTACTGAATGGAAGAAAAACAGGGGTACAGATGTAACTCCTATCACTTGGGAATGTTTCAGTGAAACTTTTCTTGAAAGGTTCGTCCCAAGAGAGTTGAGGGAGGCAAAAGCACATGAGTTAGAATTTGAGGCAAGGTAGCATGTAAGCCCAACAATACGCACTCAAGTTCACCCAACTCTCCATGTATGTTCCTCACATGGTTGTTGATTCCAGGGCTCAAATGAATAAGTTTTTTGTATAGGGTATCCGACTTAGTGAAAACAAAGTGTACAAATGCTATGTTGCTGGAAAATATGAACATCTCTAGACTCAGGACTCATGCTCAGTAGGTTGAGAGAGACAAGCTTAGGGAACAAGCTAAGGATAATAAAAAGGCTAGGACAGGAAACTATGAATATTCTCAACAGAAATTGGGTGGTGGAAATCGCTCGCTGTTTCAGCAAATGTCATATGCTCCAACACCTCCATCGGCTAGTGTTCCATCTTCCAAGTTCTAACAGGATCAAAATGGTAGGGCATCAGACTCTAAGCCACAGGGGAGTACTTCAGGCACCAGAGCATACCAAACTTGACCACAGTGTGGTAAGAACCATCCGGGTGAGTGTCTTCTAGGAAAGGAAGGATGCTTTGGTTGTGGTCAGTCTAGTCGCATGTTGAGAGAGATTATTCTTCTGCTAAATAGGGTCAAGGGGGTAATAATGGTAAGGCTCAGTCTACAACTTCAGCAGCACCAGCAGGTCACCTGGCTCAGTAGGGTAACTCATCTTGTATAGGTAGCGAACAACGCCAAAACAAGTTGTATGATCTTTAAGCTCGCCAAGATAATTCTCCTGATGTAGTCATGCATACATTACAAGTCTTTAACTTAGATGTTTATGCTTTGTTAGATCCAGGGGCTACTCTTTCCTTTGTAACTACTTATATATCAGTCAACTTAGATGTTAGTCCAAAAACTCTCTCAGAACCCTTCTTAGCCTCTACTCCAATAGGTGACCCAGTTATAGCTAGACGGGTATACAGAAATTTCCCTGTCACAGTCTCCCAGAAAGTTACCTAAGCAGATCATGTAGGGTTCAAAATGGTAGATTTTGATATCATTCTAGGCATGGATTGGTTACATTCATGTTATGCCTCAGTCGATTGTATGATCACTCGTTTCCAGACAAACCAATCTTAGAATGGAAGGGTAGTAGCTTAGCGCTTGTGGGTCGATTTATTTCTTACCTTAAGGCCAGGAAAATGATCTTTAAGGGTTATCTCTATCATCTAGTTCAGGCTAACGATTTAAGCTCTGAAACACCAACTCTTGTGTAATACCCCAGAAACTAGTAGGCAAAACTAAAGCCTCAAGCTAGGGTTCTAGAATTTGATGTATGTGGATTAGAGTCGTAGATAAGACTTCCCGTACTTAGAATGAAGGGTTTAGGGGTTAAACATCAAGGCACGTGTTACACCCCATAGTTTAGAAGACCATTTAAGATTTTATTGAGAGTTTCAAGGGCAAGTGGCAAGGAAAAGGGGAAACCCTAATCCAAAGGCCAAGGTTGCCCCAAGCTTGGATCACACTGCCTCAACACCACGGCCAGTGGTGTGGACCACGGCTCGTGGTGTAGTTTGTGAGGTCAAGGCAGTAGCTCCCTAAGGGCCACCTCATGGTGGATTACCTCCACGAGCTAGTTCACGATCAGTGGTCTTGACCACGGTTCATGGGAAGGCTCATGAAGATTCCTTAGGATGAAGGAAGCCAAGTACCAGCCCACCTTCACGACCAGTGGTCTTGACCACGGTTCGTGAGGGGTCTCATGAAGTCCCCTTAGGTTTTTGGAAGGCAAGGCCTTGAGGCCAAGCCACTGCCTAGAGACCATGACCATCACCACGACTCGTGTTCTTGACCCCAGATCATAGGAGGTTTCGTGGTCTTGACCACAGATCATGGGAGATCTCGTGGTCATCCCTTATTTTTTGGAGGCCAAGACACAAAGCTGTAGCCACAGGCAGGACCATGGCTAGTGGTCTTGACCACAGCTCGTGATGTCCTCTCGTGGTGCTTGGTAGTGGGCTTCCTTAAGAGGGGTTGTTTAGTAAATTCATTTTAAGTTGGTCTTAAGTGGGGGTCATTTTATATGGATTTTGTACACCTATATGAAGTATTTTAAGTCATTAACCACCCCAATTAAGTAATTAATTCCAAAACCCCAAAAGATCCCAAAGTTCTTCCTCACAAAATATTTCTCTCTAGAAAACCCAAGGCTTGAAGAGAAAGAGCTTGAAGCTTAGATCAAGGAACAAAGACTCCATTGTTGAAGGCTTGTGTAGGGATTTGAATTAGGGTATGTTATCTTATTCATTTAGGGGTACTTCCACCCATATATCCCCTTAGAAATCCCCTAATTGTGAAGTCAAAAACCCAATTCTAGCTAGGGTTCTTCTTACATTGTGTGTAGGGTTTGGGTATGATTCAAATCTAGTGGATAATACCTAATTATGATTGTATTAGCATTGAATTATAATATTATGATGAATTTATGTGATTTCTATGGTAAACCCTAGTCTAAATTGATGAATGTGATATTTATGGGTTTATGCCATTAGAGGTGAAATTGAAGGTTCATAAGTGATCTTCTTAAATCAGTGTCATGAGTAGTAATTGTTCAAGGTTACGAACATATAATCATGAATTGAACTAGACTTTATTGAATATGAAGGATATTGACTTGTAAAGATGCAATTGAACCTTTATGATCAATTATGACTAGAATCACTCACCAAGGAAGAATGTGATTAGAATACCTTGAAATATAGGTATAAAGATGATAGTAAGAAGTAAAGCTTGAGAATAAGGCTTGTAGTGATCAATGCTAGAGCTTTGGGGGTAAAGCCAATATTATGTGATCTTGTTATGTATTGTTTCTATTTTACACACTTAGGCATAAAATATGCTACAGGATCCAAGGTTCTCTCATGTAGAATATTCTAGGTTGGCTTAATAACCTAAAATGAATCAAACCACGTTAGAATACAATAGCTTGAAGTTGTGATATATGATCCCTTCATGTGTAGCTTGACTTGGTAAGACAAGGCCATTTCATGGTAGCCTAGGATTGAGGATTTATACTCTCTTATGGATAGCTTGAACTAGCATTGTTGAATGCCTTCGTGATAGCTTTACTTGGTTGGGCCAAAACCATTTCATGGCAGTTTAAGGATTGAGGACATATACTCTCCTAATGGTAGCTTGGGATTGAGAATCATACTCTCCTAAGGGTAGCTTACATTAGCATCTTGGTGTGCATATAAGAGTAGTTTGACTGTAATGTAAGAGGCATCTCAAGGGTAGCTTGAGTTAGTAGTAGTCATGATAGCTTAGGATTGAGGATTCATATTCTCCTAAGGGTATCTTGCATTAGCATCATGGGATGTGTTGCATGGTAGGTATGATGGGACATTTGTATCCTTCCTTAAATAGCTTGGACTTGCATGATGGTATGCCCTCCATGGTAGCTTGACTTAGCATAATGTAGACATGTTAGTTAGATTATTAGTTTGGTCTAGCCTAGTAGGGTGCTATTCCTTGGTAGCCTTGAATTGATTACTTGTTCTTATTCAAGTGTGATGCCTTGCCTTGTACTAAGAAGAGAAGTACCGTAAGTGAATAGAGGCAAATAGTCAAGAGGGACTAGTCCCCAACTACTGAGCATTCATTATAGCATAAAGGAGTACTTAGTGTGGATAGTAGTATGGGATGCTATTCATACATTGCACAAGTATGACTTGAGGCTAGTTAGGAAGGGTTGTCTTATATAGTGTAGTTTAGCTTGGGTTGTTGTTATAGTTGCCTTCCAAGATGTGTTTGACTAAAGGTGATAGATCCCTTGTCTACATGAAGTAAGCCAATATTGAGACCAAAGGAGGGTGAATATGACTAGGATGACTTTAAGGTTATGCTTAGTGTGAAGGGTAATATGGGATGCCTTTTATGCATTGCACAAGTGTGCTTTGAGGTTGCTTTGAAGTATGGATCCCTTATGGTAGAAAAGCTTAAAGACTTGACCATACATGATTAAGTTAACCAAAAAGGGATGCTTAGCTTGGGTGGTATTATGGGATGCTATTCATGCATTGCACTAGTTTGCTTTTAGGTTACTTAAGAATAGTTCTTTTATGACATAGATGACTAAGAGTCAAATAATGCTTATTTGATGCTTATGTTGGAGACTTTTCTTATTATAATGATATTGTTTCTTATGTTCATGGTTTATGTTTTATGAAGTATTTCATATGATTTTTGGATTATGCCTTATATTAACTAACCCTTCTCTTATGCTCTTATGATTATGCTAGCTAACATATTTAATACATTTTGTACTAACGCATACTTTGCCTACATTCTTATCAAATGTAGGTTTTGGAGATTGAGTTCTACTATTGGAGATAAGTTTCTATACGTTGCAAAGAGTTGAAGATTTTGTGAGTCCTTATAGCTTTGAGGACAACACCCCTTATTTCTTTAATGTCTTTGTTTCATGTTTTGAGACTATTGTATGGGTTGTGACCCAAGAGTTTTATTCTAAAAGTTTTATTAGATGGTTTGAGACAAAGTATAGAAAGACTTCCACTTGCTTTATGAAAATGTTTTCGATTGTATGGTTTAAAAGAAGTTTTAAGTTTTTCGTAATTTCTATTATCTTATGTTATGATATGCTAACGGCTTGCATGAGACCCCTTCGGGGTCAAGTACGCCATGTTACGTCTAGGGGGTACCCCTGGGTCGTGACATCTTGAGTAAGTTCCATTAGTTAATAAGTTCCCAGAAAATCTTCCCAGAGTTCCTCCCAAAAGCGAAATCGACTTTGGAAATGATATCCTTCCAGATACCCAGCCTATTTCTATTCTTCCTTACAGAATGGCTCCATCTAATCTTAAGGAATTGAAAGATCAGTTGAAAAACCTTCTAGATAAGAGCTTCATCAGACCTATTATTTCCCCATGCGGTGCAACAATGTTGTTTGTGAAGAAAAATGATGGTTCTCTCAGAATGTGCATTGACTATAGGTACTTGAACAAAGTCACAATCAAGAATAAGTATCCTATTCCCAAGATGGATGACTTGTTTGACCAACTTCATGGTGCTAGTAATTTCTCAAAGATAGACCTCAAATCTGGTTATCATCAACTTAGAGTCAGAGATAGTGACATCCCGAATATAGCCTTCAGAACTTGGTATGGTCATTATGAATTTGTAGTTATGTCATTTTGACTAACCAATGCTCTTGCAATTTTCATGGATTTAATGAACATAATGTTCAAGCAGTATTTTGGAATTGTTTGTCAACGTCTTTATCGATGATATCCTCATTTACTCTAGGAATGAGGAAGAACATGCGACTTATTTGAGGGTTTTCCTGCAAAGTCTCAAAGATCGCTAGTTCTTGTGGCTAGCTATTGTAGTTTCTATCTGAAAACCAGCGGAAGCTCCGGGTAGATTTATTCCACCAGCCGCAGAAGTTGTCGATTGATAGGTGACCCTATCTCTATGTAGAAGAAGGACTGGTCATCGAATAAGGTTTCCTTTCCTGTACTTTTTGTTTGAATTTCCCTATTTGATCTAGTAAGGGGAAAGGCAGACCGCTTACCATGAACTACAGAAGGTTCGTGGAAGGATTCTCATCCATAGCCTCTCCATTGACTAAGTTGACTCAGAAAAAGGTCAAGTTTCAGTGGTGAGATGATTGTGAGAAAAAGCTTCGCAGAACTAACAACTAGGTTGACTACAACTTATGTTTTGACTCTACCAGAGGATTCAGACGGTTATGTTATCTATTATGATGCATCCAGAGTCGGCCTAGGTTGTGTGTTGATGCAGCGAGGTAAGGTTATAGATTTTGCTTCTAGACAACTTAAGGTGCATGGGAAGAATTGTTCGTCTCATGACCTCTATCTTTCGGCAATGTTTTTTTCACTTAAGATTTTAAGACATTACTTGTATGGTGTTCACAGACCATAAGAGCCTTCAGTATATGTTCACCTAGAAAAAGTTGAATCTTCGCCAAAGGAGATGGCTTGAGTTCTTCAAGGATTATGATATGAGTGTACATTACCATCCTAGTAAGGCCAATGTAGTAGCAGATGTTCTTAGTAGACTATCTATGGGTAATGTAGCACATATTGAGAAAGAAAGAAATGAACTAGCAAAGGATGTTCACAAGCTTTCTCGCTTGGCAATTCTCCTTATGAGCATATCGGATGGTGGTGTAACAGTTAAGAATGGAGCACAATCTTCATTGGTAGCATAGGTTAAGGAAAAGCAAGACAGTGACCCTATATTGCTTCAACTAAAAGGAACAGTCCATCAACAGAGAGTTGAGATTTTCTTCCAAGGGGTAGATGGTTTGCTTGGCTATCATGGTCATTTATGTGTTCCTAAGGTGGGTAAGTTGAGACAACATATTCTTGTAGAATCCCATAACTGCATGTATTCTATTCATGAAGGTACCACTAAGATGTACCGTGATCTGCGAGAAGTCTTTTGGTGGAATGGTATCAAAAGGGATATAGAGGATTTTGTGGCTAAGTGCCCTGATTGCAAACAAGGGAAGATAGAACATCAGAAACCAGGAGGTATTACTCAAGAGATCAACATTCCTACTTGGAAGTGGGAAGTGATCAACATGGACCTCATTACAGGTTTACCTCGTACTCGTAGTCATCATGATTCCATTTGGGTGATAGTCAACATAGTTACTAAGTCTGCGTGCTTTTTGGTTGTTAAGACAACCGATTTGGTGGGGGACTACGCCAAGCTTTACATTAATGAGATAGTCAGGTTGCATGGGGTTCCTTTGTCTATCATCTATGATAGAGGTCCTCAGTTTACCTCTCATTTCTGGAAGTTATTTCAGAAAGGTCTTGGTATTCAGGTTAATTCATCCACAGACAGATGGTTAGACAAAGCGTACCATTCAGATCATAGAGGACATGTTGAGAGCTTGTGTGATCGATTTCAAGGGTAGTTTGGATGATCACCTTCCTCTTATAGAGTTCGATACAATAACAGTTACCATTCCAGCATTCAAATGGCCCCTTATGAGGCATTGTATGGGCGTAAATGTAGATCTCTAGTTGGGTGATTTGAAGTAGGTGAAGCAGCCTTGATAGGACCACATTCGGTTCATGATGCCATGGAAAAAGTTCAGCTCATTAGAGATAGATTTAAGACAGCCCATTCACTAGAAATCCTATGTAGATGTAAGGATAAGGGACTTGGAGTTCGAAATTGATGATTGGGGTTTCCTGAAAGTGTCACCTATGAAGGGGGTGATGAAATTTGGCAAGAAAGGGAAGCTCAGTCCTAGCTGTGTAGACCCTTACGAGATTCTGAAAAGAGTTGGTAAAATGGCTTATGAGTAAGAGTTGCCAGCAGAACTAGCAGCAGTGCATCCGATATTTCACATTTTGTTGTTGAAGAAGTGTGTGGGTGATCCAACATCTATCGTACCTTAGAAAGTATAGATGTGAAGGATAGTCTCAATTATGAAGAGGTACCTGTTGAGATTCTTGATCGTCAGGTCTGAAGGTTGAGAAACAAAGAAGTCGCTTCAGTTAAGGTTTTGTGGAGGAGCAAGTCCATAGAGGCAGCAACTTGGGAAGCAGAAGCAGCCATGAAGGCCAAGTATCCTCATCTCTTTCCTTCCGATTCCATTCTAGCTTGAGGTAATAGTTCCTCTCCACATTTCCAGTAATTCATGCATAGCTTCAGTCTTATTATCATGTTCCTTCATTTTGTACCTGTATTTTCAACGTATTTGCATGTTCTTCGAACTTAGTTCAGTAAAAAATAAGTTTCTAGTACTTAGTGGTGGGGTTTGAAAGTCTTTCCCTCCCTATCTAGCTATTTTAGTCTTCATTCGAGGATGAATGTTCCAAGGGAGAGATAATGTAACAACACGCATCCTAGATAGACCAGATTTAAGAAATCAGATAATGCAGGTGCCACCGATGGGCACCACCCACGGACGGTAGGTGGGGTCATGGATGGCCACTTACAGCCTTCCCTTGAAACAACCCAAAATATATTCTAAGGCAAGACCCACGGACGGACCCACGAACCGTAGGCCAGAGCACGGACCGTGGTCCTGGTCCATGGATTGAGGCCCCAGAATCCTATTTGTGAAGCCAAACAACTGTTGACCAGAAAACAACGGTTGACCAAAATGAACCATCTGTCCATCCATAGTCCATAGGTTAGCCCGAAGGCTTTTAAGTCAGGGGTCGTTTGGTTTTTTCTGTTTGCATCGAACCCCTAAAATACATCATTTATCCCCTAAACTACGTAGTTTTGGTTAGTTTTAGCCTAGTAAACTAATTATAACTTACCCTAATCAATTATCCACTGATATTAGAGCAAAACAAATGGAAAAAGTCGAGCAAACAGTTCAAGAAAGCAGCGAGTTCTCGTCAGTTCCATCCCCGAAATTGAAATATTTCTCCGTGAATTTCGTCACCAGTTATGTGTGATTTCACTAGTGTGTTCCTTTCACCCATTAGGTCCTTAGAATTTAGTCAGATTCTTAATTCCCCTCATATTATCTAGACCTAGGGCTTCCATAATTTTAGTGGAATACCATGAATTAGTTATTTTAATATTTCTAATCAGATTATCATGTAGTAGTATAGCTTTTGCCCACATTCATGCATAAACTTAGAACCCGAGTTATGTCATTCTTTTAGTTCATGAATTACAATAGCTGGGACAGATAAACATACATACATACCTCAGCTTTCGAATATTTCATTATCAGATATAACTGTTGCATTTTTAGATTTGCATGTCAGATTATTAAGCTATCCAATCTACTACAGTTATGCTATAAATTTCATATATTCGGTTGGGAGTAGGCTTTATATAGAGTTGGACTATGGTCAGTCACCCTCAAGTCCCACAACTGCGTGCCCCCTTAGGTTATAAGTCTCTTCTGTGGGCATCAATTTAGTGATCACACCAGTCATTCCTCTATACCTCTTGAAGGGTATATTGGGTCTTCTCGATGGGGCGTATATATCAGACTCTACATTTAGCTCATCTGGTTTTATGTCAATTATTAGTAGCTCCCACAGTCAGATTGTATTTCATTGACCAAGTTACCACTTACAGTTCAGTATTCAGTTTAAGCATGTTGTAAACTTGGTCATTGTATTCAATTAGTTCATGTTTACTATATTTAGTTTCCATCATGTTCAGATTATATCATTGCTTTACCACTTTGTTCAGTTATATGTTTTATTCATCTTTATTCTATCATGCATGCTTAGTACCTTTCAAGTACTAGCGCATACTCTACGCTATATCTTCTCATGATGTAGGTTCAGGTCCTCAGCATTCAACTCACATATATATTGGTTTCGGATCTTCAGTTCAGCAGTATAAGTGGTGAGCCTTCATTCTTTGAGGACGATAGGCATGCTTCCTTTCTACATTTCAGTCTTTAGTTTTAGCCTTTGCTAGATTTAGCTAGGGCATGTCCCAGCATTTCTAGTCAGTTAGAGGCTTTATTTCAGACGTAGTTAGATTCAGTTTTAGCTTTGGAGTTTGATATTTCAGTTGTCATTAAACTCATGGTTTATTTAATCATATAGAAATGGGTATTCCCCATCATTTTAGTTTACATGATGTTTTAAGCTTCCGCACAATACTTTCTTAAATCACTTATCTTTAAGTATGCTTGTGATATGGCAGCAGGGTTAGCTTGGGGTCACTCGTGATCCAAGGTCCCGTTTCCGCGTCCTAGGGGTAGCTTCGGGGCGTGACATGCATAGATTCATAATCATAATTTATGAGTTCATAAGCATAGTTTATATTCATAAAATTGGCATGGGCATTTGTTTAGGTGAAATCAATAAAAGTCATGTTATTAAGTTAAATCACGCATAACAATATTAAATACAAATAATTGAATCACAATGAATTTTACTCATGGAGAATAGCATAAAACCCTAGATTTAGGGTGAAATAAATTTGAAGTAAAAATATACGTTCTTGAAATACTGCTTAAATAATTTATTTGATATTGAATATAAGAATACTTTCTTGAAAATAATGCACTACAAGAAAAATATACTTTCTTGAAACTGTTCTAAAATAATTCCCTTGAAATTACATATAATAATTCTTTCTTGAAATACTTCTTCAAATTAATGTACTTAAAACAAAATATTATTTCTTTAACTTGTTATTGAAATACTTCTTTGAAATCTTGAATATACTTTCTTTGTGAAATTAATGCATATGAAATAGCATGAAAATGTTTTTAAATAATTTTGATTAAAAAGGGGTCCATGTGGTATAATAAGCATGAACCATGAATCAATAATAGTTAGCTAGTGATATTAAGTAAAATATTTTTTCTGAAAAAATCAAAAACCAATGATAAGAGATAGTAGGAATTCAAAATAATAAAATGTGGGGTAAGAACCCTAATCGTGATCTTAAAAAACATATATTGTAGAAGTAGGGTGCGAGAAAGAACAAAGTTCTTCGCTTTGATAATATTACATACCTTACAACCTCCATTAATCTTGAAAAAAGTAATCTAACTTGAAGAAGAACAATCTAGAAATCCTTTTTTGAGATTTTCAGAATTAGTTTCTTGAAAATCCTATAGTCAAGTGTTATGATTTCTATTAATGATTCATGATTATAAGAAGGAATTTGAATTGTAAAGATTAAAATATTTGGAGAAGATTGAAGAAGAATCTTGAAAAATAATTGAATGAACACTACGTGAAGAAGAATCTCGAAAAATATTTGAAAGAATCTTGCTTGGAAGTCTTAAGCTTTGATTTTTTTAAGAATTTCATCTTAGGGTTTGAGAGAGGAGAAGAAGATGTTCAAAGATTGAAATATAATTGTTTAGGGCTTTATAGAAGTTGAGAATACCGTTTTAAGGTTTTCCAAGTCGTATATGAACAAGAAAATTACATTTTTTAGAATCTTCCCGTGGCTAATATGAAACTTCACTACACTATGTAGTAAAATATTATAACTCTCTACACCAATCATGGAATGACATTAACTTTGTTGCGTTGGATAGAAGGTTGATAGGCCTTTAATTTAATTGACTATGGGCCACAAAAAAAATTCATATTTTAAGAGATATGATCGTTTCAGGTTGACTTAAGAAAAATCTAATATGGAAACTCTAATAAAAACTTTCAACTCAACTTTGTGTTAGAGGACTACTATTACCTTAATTCATCTCCATATAAATTCCCACACTAAATAATTGACTTGAACACCTATACAAAATAAAGAATCATCAAGTATAAACAACACCTTCGCAATCACAAAATATATAAATATCAAACATCACACTCCTAGAGCATTGGAACTAATCTAGAATCCAGTTTATCCTCAACCAAGTATATGGACCCAAATACTAAAACCAACTAAAAAATGATAACAAAAGGAGAAACAACTCTAATCAAGAACAAAAAGGGATAAAAAAGTGTAACATACAAAGATAATTCAAGAGTCTCCTCTCCTACATGAATAAAATCACCCAAAGGTATAAAACAACTAGGTCCATCCTACGGCAATTATATTCATTGAAGGATCCAAGTTTAACCAAGGGATTGGGACTTCATCAAAATTACTAGAATAAAAAGAGAGAACCTCACAAAGGAAAAACAACTACATAGTCCACCTCACAACTGAAAGTCTTCGTTATTCATTTAGCTTACCTACTGGTTGAACGTAGTAGGTGGAATCATGACCTGAGTTTAAGGGTTATGAGAGATTGGTATGAGAAATCTAGGTTTGCAGGTATCATCGGTATGTAAGCAAGTGTCTAGTAAATTCCTATGGATCGGAGTGGAGAGGTTTGTATTCATTCTCGATGAGGCTATAGGGAAATCTTACGAATTTCATTCTTGATTCTTTTTCATGGATAGAGTTCACGATAAATTTCTTAGTGTTTTTATGTTGAATATTCAGGTTTTGGGGTTCATTTCATTTATGTTTGGCCATCATAGAAGGTTGTTTTACGTTGGAAGTGCTATCATTGTTGCAAGTTTGACAACTGTGCTAAAGAATTTCATAGGGATTGACCTTTGATAATGCATGGTCAACAGTTTCAAGCCCCTAGGTTCTTGGTAAATTCAGCAAGGGCAAGTCCCAGAGTGTTAGAAGTGGAGCTCTGACTACTGTACTTAGTGATGCATATGTTTATTTATAGGTGAGACACATTCCGTTCAATAATGTTACAGGCAGGCCATGGGTGAGGTACCACATATCACTAGTATAAGTGTGATCTTATATTTCATTTATCCCTTAATTGCTTATGGGGTGTATATTTGAGGTTTTTATTCCCATACATATCTATGTGCCTTGCTCTCTACTTGTTATTTGTTGTCAAATCCCAATTTTGTCTTATGTGTCTACGTTTATCCCCTTTAGATGATTTCATTTAGTAATTGATAGTTTTGGCATTGTTTCTATGTTTGGAATCTTTATAGAGTAATACCCTATGCCTTTGTGCTTAACTATCTTGCTCAGGTAAGTTGTTTTTTCTGTTATTCTGATTGGATTAGTTATGTTGACTACCATTCTAACTCATTGTCCCTTGGTTAATTGTTATGATGTTAGTTGATCAAAGAGTAGTGTGATGGAATGTTTGATCTTTTGTTTGTTTGGCTCAAAATTACATTTACCGTTTCTTTCCTTTGCCTAAATCCTATTCCTTGTTACTTTGTGGCAAGGTTGAGGTTTTGCTCTTTTTGTCTCTTCATCATAGGCTTTGTGTCTAAAATTGGTGTTTAAGCCGACGATCGACTCTTTCGAATTATGTAGTGTCATACGGTTATGTTTGAGTTAGGGAGGTCAGAAAGTGTGTAGTTTAGAATGTTATAAGTCTGAGGATGACTTGGCCAGAGTTTTTCAATGGAAGGTTTTGTGGGGACTATTGACTAATACAGATATGTTCTATTGACGACCAGCGGGGAGGAATAAGTAAATTTTGAACTAGGGTGTCAACTTTGTTTATTATTGGTTCATTTCGCCAACATATGTTTATAGTTCACATTTATGGACTTCCTAGCTTTTAGCTATCATTGTTTGAATTTTGGGTTATGGATATGTTCTACATTGCGAGCAATACTACTTTCTTTCTTTCTAATCAATGTTCAATGCCTAAGTTTTGTTGGAGTTCCAAAAGGTTTTGTCAATGGTTTAAGAGGTCTTACTTTTGATTTGGATATATGTGGTGGCGTTCATTAATGGCTTGTAAATTTCCATTTTGGTTGATATTGGGAATTTATTTAGAAGGCTAATATTCCGTTTGAGTAAAAGTAATTCGTGGATCAACAATATTCACTTGTTTTAGGATGTGAGATTTTGTGTGTACCATTGTGGTTAGCTTGTGGTTTATTGGTTTCGTTGCATCACTCTTGATAGGTTTGATATGGTTTTCCTCTACCTACCAGTTAAATTTCCCTTTGATTAGGGTGGTTTACTTAGTTTTGCAGTCGGTCGGTGGTTCGTGGATTCTTAGCTACAGTCTCTCTTACTTCGTGCTTACAGTTTAATAAAGCTTTTTTTTTATAAAAGAACATGAGTAAAAGGTCATCATTGGATTTGGGCTTTCTGTGGTTTCATCTAAAGATTAGTTGTCCCTTGAAGTAGTATTTCAATTTCGAGTGGTTACATTTAAGCTTATGTTTTTGGGTTCGAGAGTTCTTGGGGTTGCACTTTGGCCTTGTGTTCTAGGTTGATTCACTTATTATTTCTTTTCCCGCTCTTCGATGCTTATATGGTTCTAGGAATTGTTTGTATGGTCCAGGACAGGTAGGATATACGTGATGAATATAAGGTGTTGGCTTTGGAGTAGAAAGGAAAAAGTTTTACAGGTTTAAAGTAGGAAGGAAAAAGTTTTACTTTAGAGCTCAGTAACATCTCTCTTGTTGTTGGTCGCCTCATTATTTTGTAATTTTGGTGTATTGGTTCATCTAAAATACATTTGTTTCATTCAGTTGGCTTGGGTCTTGTTCGAAGGAAGTTATTACCGAAAGGAAGGACTTGGAGTTTCTATTTTCAGTTTTCGACTGATGAAGCCAATTTATGAATTTCCTATAAACTTGAGTTTTTGGTTTGCGTCGCACGATCTCAGGGGTACTGGTAAGGTTTGGTCCAAAATAGTGGAAGAACCTTTGAGTCTTTGGGTCCATGATCATGCCATTAAAAATAATATTACAACTAGAATGTTTCTTGATCACGTCCTTTAAGTCCACTCTATCTCCTGAAAATCTGTGCTATCATAAACTTCAGAATCATTATTTCTATCGTTGCCACATTAATCTTTTACTGGACCGCGGTCCTAGTTTGACTTTAACATGGCTTCTTCTTGTTTTTTATCTAGATGAATGCCAAGTAAATTAGGCTCCAAGTATTTCTCCTCTTTTTTCATCTTGATGAACATATATAATAGGAGGCTCCAAGCCTTGACCTAGTTATTACATCTAAAAAATGCCTTTTGAAAGATACGCCACCTGCTCTACTACTGATGTAACATAACGATGTTGGATAAGCAGATAAACATAATACTCCCTATTCTTACTGTTCAAAACATTATATTTCCCATTGTTACAAAGCTCTATTTCTCTCCTCGAACCCAATGCCTCAACTTCTAAAATAAATGCCAAGCCTAACACATCTTAATCCACTATCTCTGCATCTATACTCAGTATCTTATGGCAGCTACATTTAGAAGAATGGATCTGCATCCCTAATGCATTCCAATAATACACCTTTTCCAGCAAATTGCAATAAAAATACGCAATAAAAAACAGCTCCAATTTGTACATCATATGCTAAGGCCAACTCACTCATTCTACCAGAGAACTGGAAAAAATCAAGGTGTAACAGATTCACTTTAAATGTTTCAACAAGCACAACTTGTAGTAGATATTGAATATGGAAAAACGTTTGGTATGAAAAAAATTTCCAAGTAAAATGTTTTTCCATATTCAATTTCTCCTAACATTTGTTCTTAATGCAGCATCTAAAGTAAATCAGTTACACCTTGAGTATTTTCGATTCTCTAGTAGGATATTTGTGTTGGCCTTAGCATATGATGTACAAATCGAAGTTTTTTTATTAATTATTTTTCTTGCAATTGTTGGAAAAGGTGTATTATTGGAATGCATTAGGGACGCGGATCCATTTTGCAATGTAGCTGCAGGGAGATACATAATATGGATACAAAGATAGTGGATCAAGATGTGTTAAGCTTGACATTTGTTTTAGAAGTTGAGTCATTGAGTTCGAGGCGAGAAATAGAGCTATGTCCTAAGGGGAAATATACCATTATGGAGTGTAAGAACATGAAGTATTATGTTATTCTACATATCCAACATTGTTAAGTTACATCAATAGCATAGTAGGTGGCGTATTTTTTAAAAGGCTTTTCAGATGTAATGACTAGGTCAAACCTTGGGGCATCCTATTATATATATTGATGGAGATGACAAAAAGAGGAGAAATACTTGGAGCCTAATTTACTATATATTGATCTAGATGACAAACAATAAGAAGCCATGTTAATGTTTAACATGGTTTGCGGTCAAGTAACAGATCAATGTGGACACGAAAGAGATAATGACACTGATGTTTATGAAAGAATTTTATTTTCAGGATAGAGAGTGGACTTAAAGGATGTAATTATGGACTCAAAGGTTCTTCCACTCTTCTGGACAAAATACTATGATCTTTATCGCACCCCGAATTAAATTATGCATGACCATTTACTGGGTGGCTTAAATGTTAACCTAGATTTTTGAATTATTACTAAAATTGTGGATGCCATTGAAGCTTTCAGCATTTGGGACTATTCATTGAAAGTGATAGAGTGTTTTTGCATGAGAATTAGATTTGAACGTGTAAGGCTTAGTAAGCTCGTTTACTTTTTCTGTGAATAGATGAACATTATTGAATCAGATAAAGTTGAGCTAGGTGAAGCAAAAGAGTAAATGTTTAATTTTAATGAAATGCTTTTGAAAGCAAAGCAGGTCTGAACTCTAAAACTATGGGTTTAACAAAGAAAGATGAGTTCTTTAACTCTATTTCAAGGCCCTAGCAATTTCTCCATGGTACAAAAATTGTTTATCAAAAACTTGTCCTCATTAGTAGTATAATAAGCTCTTAGTTGCAAGCGTCATTAAAATGGTATCTGCTATTATTTTGGACGTTGCAAGTTTCATCTTCTTATATCTAATAGGAAGTTAAATATTTATTCGTATCGAATGTTCATTAATTTAGAATGATACCTAAAAGTGTATAGAATTTCATTTTTATTACATGTCACATATGTTTTGCCTTTATTTTTTTCTCTATGTCCAAAAAAGTTATTCCCCGAAATATTTGTTCGCAAACTTCTGAAAAATGGGTTTTCTATTTATGCCCAATGTACAACAAAGTAGACTTTTTTTACGTGTATCTCATAGCAAAATGCAAGTGAAACATAAAAGGTTTCAGTTAGTTTTGGCAAAAAAATACTTCAAAATTATAGTGGAATTACTTATAACTTGTATTCATTTTTTCCCTAGAAGATACTACTCTTACAAAGATTATATAATGAAGGCATATAGAGAAATAAACGTGTTGTTTTAACAATATGAGCAAAAATTAAATTAGACCAAATGAAATAATAAATGAATGTTCTTAATAATATGACTAAGAAATGAAGAAGAATAAAATATGAAAGGAAAACATAGTTAAATCCATATTTGTCCAAATGAAGAAGAAAAACATAGAACATGAAGAACAAGCCAAAAATATATAAGAAATGAAAAAGGAAAATACAAATTATTTTTTGTTATATATTTGTGAGCTTAATTAGTTGTTGAAAATGACAAGTTAGAGTGATTTCTCCAGATGATTTTCATCTTTTACATTTCTTTCATTAAATTATATTTCAAACTAAAATTTTCATATTCAATTAGGATATTTTATTTGAAGAAATGATATTCATATGAAATGTGGTTTTGGTGTCTGACTGGTTTTGTTCTCTCTCTAAAAATTCCTTTCAGTCTTCATTTTACCTGAACTTAAACATGAGGGATAGAAACAGATCTTTTCTGAAGCAAACTGACCAGCCCAACTTCAAGACGATAATTTTCAAGAAATATATGCTCCCTTCGCATATCATGGGCAGGGAGGGGTTGGTTGGTAAGTTTAATTTCTTCTTGATAAAACTAGAGTTAGTTTGGTACTATATAGTTTATATTTTCTTATAAATATTTTGATACAACAGAGTTTTCTATGAAAGCTTTTTGATTCCCATTTGTCAAAACGTGATAATAATGTTATTTTGGTGGATGAAAATAAAAAAGATTTTCCATCAAATACCTAATTGATAAAAATTGATTGTGTGGTGGTTGAAAAGATTTCTCCATTGGTCATAATGTTCTTGAAATAGTTGTCTTAGGCTTCAATTGATTCAGCCCTAGGAATTTAAGGTAAAATCTTGTAAGTGTTAAAATCCAAGTGATTTTGTTAACGAAAGAGTTGATTTTAATTTGATTGATCTTCTATGCACCAGTAGTGTAAATGATCAATTTTTCAAGACCTACAGAGGTAGTAATAGGAACGAAGATATATTTAATTAAGTGGCTGTGGGCCCTGTGCAGACAAGGTGAGGAAAGAGTGATATAGATTGTTCTAGTATGCGAAGAGGAGAAGCATAGATTCCTTTTTTATTGTATTATTGGTATTGATTCTCCTTTTAACAAATCGGAGCCATACCGGTCTTAATTTCCTCATCTTGTCCACCACGAGGAAAACTCAAACCTTGTATAATATATCATCGTTTCTAATACTACACCGCATTGATAATTAAGAAATTCATTTACCTTATTAGTTCATGTTAGATAAATCCAATGAAAATAATAACTCTTTCTTTAGCAAAATTACTAGGATTTAAGCACAGAGAAGGTGTTACCTAAAATTCGCAAGGATGAATCAATTGGAAGTCCAAGAAATCTCTTTCAAGAAGGCTGTGAGAATTGGAAAACCCTTTCCAACCCCCACTCAATAAATTCTTACATGTAAGGTACTTGGTAGGAATTCTTTCTTCATTTTCATTCACAAAAACAACAACGTCATCATATTTTGACAAATCAAAATCATAACAATTTCTCAAAAAAATCTATTGTATCATAATATTTATATAAAAAAGATCTAGAATATGAAGGACCAAAAACAGCTCTAATTGAATTAATAATAAATTGTACTTACCAACAAAAATCTCGCCGAGACATGCGGAGAGAGCATACATTTGACAAAACTTGGAAACCTAATATGCTAATTTGCTTAAATTTTTTTGGCTCACAGTTGGGTTGATTGGTCTACTTTAGCAGAGTTGTGCTTTTGTCCCTTCCATTCAGTTCTACTAAAATCAAGAATCAAAAGAATTTTTAGAGAGTTAATAAAACCATTCAGACAATAAGGTAGCAACCTATAATACTAGGTGGAATGATTGTCTACTACTATTTATTTAATTAATAGATTGTCATCTAAAGTTCTTAATCCTTAATCTCTCTATTTAGCCCAAATCATGGCCGGTGAATGAAGATCAAATGTCCAAACATTGAATTTCGAACTAAAAGAAGAGCAGCGTAACCAGACTTTGAATCTGCGACCATAAGGCTGCTGAAGAATCTTTTGTCAAATCAATAGGGCAGTGTGACCATACCTTGAATATTCGAACACAAGGCTTATAAAGAATACCATATCAAATAAACATCACAATTCCACCTTAGAAAAATGTCCACTCGAAGATAATCAATACAATAACTCCAAATATCAATCGAATACAATCCCAAACTTTCCACCAACACCCAATAGCCTACTCATGAATCGATAGGGCCATAGAAAAGGGGAGGTATGGATAGAATGTCATCAGAGCTAAGCTACAACCTAACTAAAATGCATTCTATCAAACATAATTTTGCTACATCAATCTACGTAGAGCTATGTCATATGAAGCAAGCACATGCTCCTAAATATGCAAGTCTATGGAAAGCACTACTCTACTCCTAGACTAAGGTCGAACATGCCTTCAACCACAATAATAAACAAGTACAAAACATGCCACAATGTAGGGATAGTCGTGAATAAGAAGAACAACATGCTAGTAGCCCGAAAATCCTGACAAAAGCTTAAAACTTGATATTAACTAAGAAAGCATGATCAACTATCTACCAAACGCAAATTCACAATAATCAACATTTATTTACATTCTCGAGCTCAATCTTAAGGACAGGAAGCACTAGCTTACCTAAAGGAAAATCACATGTGCTTCAAATTGACAATTCCAATGCTTCTTCCTTTCGAACGATCTCTGAATGCTACAACACTATCAAATATAGAATAACAATATTAACACGATCGTTTAGACACCAACCATATTACTTATAGATAGACCAAAATTTGAGTCAATATGCGAATGTGAGACCTACCTTAGGAATCAAAGAATTGATTCCATCAAAATGTCCATTTTAGCTCCCTGAACTTGTATTCTATAATCAGACACAAATTATGGCACGAAGCACACTCAAACACCTACATGCAACAATTAAAAATTTAAGCACAATCAAGAAGGCTGGCAGCCCCTTCGGAAACGATAAAGCAAACAAGTTATCCCCAGCATTCCCCAAACACTCCAATGCAAAGCCAGAACCTTCCGAACACACTAAACTTGAAATCACCCAAATCGAATACTAACAACTCTCACAATCGCAAAACGAAATGCTAGAATAATAAGAAATCATGGTATGGTCTTTAATTCAAATGTCAAGTCACAAATACACATCAAGATAGCAGATAATGGAGGTCATGATAACAATCCACTCTTTAAATGTCCTTCACGATCATAAAAGTCAAACCTCACAAAAAAGATGACCAAGGGTGATCAACGCCACATGACCGCTCATCTATATTATATACTGAGGCCCATGCGATCATAATGGTAAAGCACAACCCTTCATGATTCAGAAGGCACACATGTAGCCTCACAGAAAGAATAACCAACACAAGATGCTGGTGCATTAGCTGAAAACACTGACGGGGTTCTCAAGATTCATTTAGAACCCCGTGTACGCAAATAAAAGATGCTACCCCACCATAATTTGTATTCCAGACTCATTGGAGTTGTTGAAAGTTATAACTGAGGTCATTTCGGAAAAAAAGTGGGTACCACATAAAAACTCCATCTTAACCCAAATTCCAAAGGGGGGCTCGAGATTAGCGCGAAGGACTCATGATTAGTATGAAAGGTCCTAGATAAAACTTAATTTTCCAAAGCGAATGGAACAAACAAAATTGGATTTTTAGGTTGGCTTCTTGAACTTTTGACCAAAGTGAACCGTTTATGTTTCTGCAATTTCTTAAAAAGAAACTTTAACAAAATCCAAATAAATAACCAGGTGACTGAACAGTCATTCTAAGCAAGTGATAAATGACTTGGTTTACTATATGAACGCTCTAAGCATAATAAATAAGCCAAAAATACATTAATGACCTAGAGGGTCATTATTGTGTTTCCTCAATAAAATCCTACTCCTCTCCATGCTGACAATACATATACTATTTAGATTGTTATTAATAAAGTATATTGTGATAGTACCAAACCATTCAGAGTAGATTGACAATATAAGAAGAAGTTGTATTGAAAGGAGTGATTAATCTTCCATGTGTTAAAAGACTTTTAAATAGTTTATGCTTTACAAAATTAATGGCATGTCAATCCCATTAGTTTCTAGTAGGAATGCATATAGCTTAGACGTGCACACATTATGGACTTTTAAATAGGACAACTTAGCATTAACATGAAAATTTTCGGACACATCGTAATCCTAATAAACTTCTACTAAAATAGGTCGATTGATGAAGTTGGTCCCGTGATAACCTGAAAACACTCTCTTCCTTATATCAAGGGAGAGAAATTTACTCATCATTCAAGTATATGTCGATGAAACTATCTATTGAGCTACATTGGATTCATTATGAGAAACATTTACAAAGTTAATGGGAACTGATGAGTTTCAATTGAATATGATGGGGGAACTAAACTTTTATTTAATCTTTCAAGTTAAGTACTCTTCAACATGCACTATGATCAATCAACAAAAGTATATTGGTGATCTGCTAAATTGCGTCCACATGGAAAGTGCCAAGCCCATTGATACTCCAATAGGACCTCTAAAAAATAAGACATTGACAAACCAAGTCCATCCGTAGTTGAGACAATGTATTAAGAAATTATTTGTGCTTTACTATACATCAGAACAAGCAGACTAGATATAGTCTTTAGTGTTGGAATGTGTTCAAGAATTTAGACCTATCCTATGGAGTCGAACTTGAAAGATGCAGAAATGATTCTAAGTAATGGAGACTCCATATAGCTTATATGTAAACTACTAATTTAACTATGTCGTAGGTTTTAAGCACAAAAAATATTGTGTTAAGACTCTTTTATGTGATGAACTTGATTAACTATAAGCTACCTGTGGGAATTAATTATAACTATTATAATCAAATGTAAAATGTCATATAAAATGAGAAAAAAAAAGTAAATAATAGATTAGTACCCAAAAGTAGATAAAAAAAAAAAGATACACAAGGTGTTAGTAAGATAGAGAATGTAATATTTGGTGTTCCTCCCTCCATTCATTTATGTACGAGTGAGTTTATAAGGAGATAAAGATAGAAATAAAGATGTATATGCATATTTCATGTCTTGCGGTGAAATTGAGTCTGAAATAGCAATTCTTCGACTCCAGTTTTTGTGTAAAAATAAAAAGGTAATATGAATAATAGAAATCTTAACAATAACAACGTGGAAATCAACAATAATAGGAGAATTTATGTGATGAGTATGAACTAACTCACCAGAAGTATAAAGATTAATATGACGTCATGAGCAAGTACAAATTCTATGATTGCCGTCTTTTTGACAGAACATATCTATTACACATCACAATACCCAAGATCAATAAAAGAAATGAAAATGAAATCACAAAGAACATAAAGATCTAAAGCAACGATTTCTAAATAATGTACATCAATAGATAATAAACAAAGTGGACTAAGGATTTACCTCTTGTGGTGTAGTAATTTGTTCATTATCATAGGTCTCGAATCTACACCCATTCTTCAAACAGTGTAAAGAGAGGCTGAGAAGGGAGTAAAAAGGTTTTGTGAGATGATATGTAGATTAAAGAGAGTGGTGTTCTTGTGAGTGTAAAATCTTCTATGTACTTGAAGATTTAATGTGACTTGGAGCATGAAATGAAAGAGTCATCTATCGAGAGAGAGACATGTAAGAAGGGGTAGGGAAAAAGATATTTGCCTCCAAAAATTGGAAAAATCTAAACATATCCATGGATGAGGATAGTTGCAAATTAAAATGAAAATTGCAAGAGATAGAGGGAAGAGAAAGTGTGGCTGCAGAGAAAAAAGTAGATTTAGGGTTTGGGCTACAATATTGGTTTTTGTGTGCTAATTCGGAAAGGTTTGTTTTGGAAAACAATTTACACAACATGACAGCCTATATACTATACTAAACACATTTTTTTCCTAATTATTCATTCTCTATTTTCTTCTAAAAATAAAAACTTATTATTTTATTGTTCTTATTTTTTTCTTGATTTCGTTTAAAAGGAAAAATCTATTATGTTATTGTACTTTTTTTTCTCGCCTTTATAATTTATCAACTCTTTTAAAATAGGGTTCTTTCTTTCCTTTTTATTCTTTTTTCTATTTCTAAATTCCTTTCCAAACGTATATTTTCTTCTCTACCAATTTTTTTTATCTGTAATTCACTTTTTTATGTAATTTTTCCTTTTCCTTAAAACCACTCCATAATTAGTAATCCACAATTCTTTCATTATTTTTTCTTAGCTGGAAAACCTTATATTAGGTTCATCTTTGATTTTGATATCATTCAGTATAGTTAGAAATGACTTCTAGGTAGTGTGAAACATAGGTTGCCGCGTGATTATTAGGTATGGATTATTGACTACTACTCTTGAGCTTGAGTTTTAAATTATTTTTAATTGCTTATTGGGCCCGAGGCTGTAAAATTGACTACATTGTCTATATATATATACTACTTTAATAGCACGATTTTCCAAACTTAAATGTTAAATTACTATAATACCCCCAATTAAAAATACTCAATTTTATTTATTTATTAATTTAATTTATTATATTATATTAAGACTAGATACCTTTTCACATTAAGGGTTGTGACTTTTCAAATTAGTTGTGACTTTTATGAAAGGTTGTGACTTTTTAGTGGGGTCGTGAAATTTCCGATGAGTACCGACTTTTATGAAGGGTTGTAATTTTTTTAAATGTTTGTGTCTTTTCTAAAGAGTTATGCCTTTTCCGATGAATTGTGACTTTTTCAAAGGGTTGTGACTTTTTCAATGAGCAGTGACTTTTTCGAAAGGTTGTGACTTTTCTGATAAGGTTCCTATTAATACTACTATTTCTTAGCTATTAATAGAGAGGTTTCCTCTCATTTTTAACTTACGATTTCTTATGTTTTCTGTTTTTCTTCTTCTTCTTAAAAAATCTCAAATGTTATTGGCAACAGCTTATTAAGTTCAAAATTCAACGAAATTTGAGGTTCCACATAAGAAAGAGGGTGAATATATTGTAGAAAATTATTCATCAATTCATACTCGTATTTTCCTCTTATAATTTTCATCATATACATACTTCATTATTGTTTGTATCATTATTGAACATTAATACCCTTTTAAATAACCTACATATGTTATTTATTAAAAAAAGACTTCTTTACTATGAATAGTGACAACAATTTCAACCTTTATGTTTCTTCAGTCATAAATCACAACCATTCACTTCTTATCAATTCTTTATGATCTCTTTTGTGCAACAATTTGAGATTATTTAAAATTTTCATAAATGATTCAATTAACTGCAATCCATTGTTATGGTTCACCGAAGTTCTTCGCATGGAAATTTAGGTATTATATTCTTTTAAATAAGAAAAAAAAAGAATAGAGAAATGTCCAAATAACTGTAAACTTTGTTTCACACAAAAAGCTTCTATGCATAGTTAGCGAGAAGTTTCATTTCATTTTCTTGTTTTGTTTCTTCAATTAATTTCTTTTGTGTTAGCATTTGAGAAAGAATTTAATAATTAGTGTTCACATAAAGAGTGTACAGTGATAAGTGAAAACATTGAGGATTATATTTTCTAATAAATTAATAGATAAAGTTGTGATAGAGACAATAATGATTAAAAAATACAAAAATGGGCACATGATCTCCTTTGTTTTTCCATTTTTTATTCTTTTACCATCAAACAAAGGAGTTTCTTCCTAATTTTTTTTAAAAATAATGGGCATGAACGTAGTTCATTGAATTATTCATTTTGATGTTAAGTCCACTATTTCAAAAATAGATTATCACTTTTACTTATTATATAATAATATAGCCATGATAATAAATATTTTTTGATAGATATGTGTAAGTAAAAATCAACGGAGAATGTGAAGTGTTGGTGACAAGAGATTTCAATCAAATGGAATGCTAGAGTGAATATAGAATGAACATATATTTTAGTCTTCCTTATTCATTGGCTACGAATTGTGTTCCATATATCTTTTCTTTATGTGTATTTATATCGAGTGTAAAAAATTGTATGTATCAATTTCCTGTTATTTTGCATTAATTTTAATCTTAGAAAATTTTATGTCACAGGATACACTCCCTACTACCTATATAATATTAGATAAGGAAATAGTGATTAATCATAAAATGATCTTAGATCAAATTAAAGAAATTCTATAAATAATACTTTAAATTTTATTCATCTATTAGTTTTTTTTATTGAAAAAGTTTAACGTTTTATATCACGATACAACTTCTATTATATACTAGATACTACATACTTTCATTAGACAACAACTATATGATATGTATGCGGCAAAATAAAAGGAGAAGACAAAAATTCTGCAAAGATATGGTAGAAAGATAAATAACTTAATTATTTTACACCATAGGTGATGTTGTTGATATATTAACATTAAGTTATGCTATATATATATATATATATATATATATCAAATTGGTCAAGCTAAATATTTGACATTAGAAATGACTTTTGATATTTAATTTTTTTTATCTCTATAACATTCTACTTATAACAATGTTGACATTCACTATAGAAGTACTTTTTTTGTAAAATTCCCTCTCTATGATAGCTTTACTCAAATATTAATTGATTAAAAATATTTTCAAAAAATTATATATTACATATACAGATAAATTTTTTGAATATTTATGGTAATCGTTATTAAGGTCATGCACATATTAAATTTCAAGCGTCAATATTTAAGATAAAAATTGTACTTAAATGGTGTCCATTATTTAGGGTCATAACTTTAGAATAAAAGGCTATTGATGACATTTTTTATATTGATATTTTTTTTTCTATTTTTTTGGTAAAATTTGTTTACAAAATTGATTGAAGTAAAAAATAATACTACTAAAGAAATGTCACTTTCTCCCCATATTTAAATTTTTGAATATATTTTGAAATGTTTCCATGATATTTGGTTATTATGATCTCGAAAAATAATTAACTCTATGACAATATGTATTAATCATTTAAAACCATTTTTTCTATGTTCTTTCAATTATAATCATTTACTAAAAAACTTAATTTAGTAATATTAATTCCTTTTCCATTTTACAATATCATATATTATATGATATGATACACACGTGCAACGCGCGTACAGTGAAACTAGTGTGTG